>CAUYRH010011422.1:0-30846 GCA_963574655.1 Perodicticus potto | reverse complement strand
CTCTCTCTCTCTCTCTCTCTCTCTCTCTCTCCCCCCCCCTCTCTCCCTCCCTCCCCCTCTTCTCCCCATCTCTCTCCTTCTCTCGCTCCCCCCGCAGCCCCCCCCCGCAGGAAAATGTCAGAAAGCAGAAATGGATCCATCTATCCCGAGGACAGTGGCGGAGGGACTTGGGTTTCGGCGTGGGCTCTGTAGCCGCTCGTTCGCACACTCGCTCTTCGCCCGCCCTTGCACACCCAGACCGGCTGCCCGAGCAGGGTGCACCGATCCCGGCACGCTCGCGGGGTAGGCACGGCGGCTCGCTTCGGGAACCCAAGCCAGTAGGGCTCTGCACACTTCGCAAATGTTTTGTACTTTGGGGAGGCGGGACTGAAGCGAGGATCCGAGGGAAAGGCCGGGCTGCCTGCGGTTCCTAGGGTCTTGCGGACGCGCGTCCTGGACCGCCTGCAGTCAGTCTGCAGCGCTGTCTGGCAGGCTCCGGAGTCCCCCCGCCCCCTGGCCGAGCCCCCGCCCCTTTCCAGGCCTTCAGGGCCTCTACCGGGGTCCCGCGCGGTGGCCACTGTCAGAGCAGCTGGCTGAGCCGCGAGCTGAGAGGTGGCGCTTAGAGCTCCTGCCCTTGCTGCCACCCACAGGTTGCCAACAGGTTTGCCCGCAGAAACCCTCGGCCAGATCTCCCTCCAGGACACCCCATACTCTCCTCAGCTCGCGCCCCTGCCGAGCCTGCCTCCCCTCAGGACCTCAGGAGCCCCCAAACTCCCCAGGGGCTCGTGTCTTTCTGGCTGCCTAGCCCAGGGCCCGGCTCCGCAGCTGGAGTCCCGCGCTCTGGGTCTCCGCTACCTCCACCCGGCCCTCCCAGCGCTGGAGCCGAGAGCGCTTGTTCCAAACGCCCACGGAGAGGGGCGTAGGCTGCGAAGCGAGGCGGATGGCCTCCCCTGCGCCTGCGATCGCTCCCCACACCCGGTCCTGCTAATCTCACCTGCTCCACCTGTCACCGTTATTCATCTCAACGTGTGTGCCGGGGTTCTGTTAGGGCGGCCCGCCGGAGCGGGGACAACCGCAGCAGACTCGCTCTCCAGAAATGTTCAGTATCTTTACAGTGATGGTGGTTCCACAACACTGTACATTTGTCAAAACTCAAAGACCTGTACACCAAAAAGGGTTAATTTTTCTGCATCTAAATTAAAACATAAATCTAGTAATATTAATAAACCATCCCTTTCACAGGCCTACTTCCTGCTAGGTCCCTCCCCCCCCACCTCCCCCCCAGGGTTTAGTGCCACAGGAGCACGTGCTCCGGACTTCCAGGAGGGTAGAGGGAGGTATTGGGAAATGCCTAGTGGCTTTGAGGGCTGTCGGCTCCCTTTTTGTCCGTCCCTGGAACATCTGAAGACTCCTATTCTCCAGCCCGCCTCCAAGGGTTTGCGCCTTTGTCTCTTCCTTCCCCTTCTCTCTCCTTCCTTTCTTCCCTGGGTCCAAGGCAAGCTAAGGAGGCCAGGCCCAACTTAGTGCTGTGCACCCAGTAGATACTGGCTGAGGACTTGTTAAATGAATTAGTGAATGATGTTCATCATAGTCCCGATACCACTCTCCAGACCTAGGAGACCCTCAGTGCAGCCACCTCCCCAACCATTACCCTAGAGTGTAACAGATGCACTTTCTGCCCCACAGAGATAGGGACCCATCCTGACTCGTCCGCCGGCTTCCCCACCAAGTCTGAAAAAGAAGTGACAGTTGAGGGTGCGACAAGTAAATTCTTTTATCATCATCTTATTATTCCATGGTTCCTAGAAACCCCCAGCTCCTCCTGGAAGCTGTCAGGGAGTGATCACAGTGATCCTGGCTCTCCCTGGCTTTGCCTGTCCTGAGCTGAAGGAACACTTCTCTATGGCATGGGAAACTGCCATTCTATTTTCCAACTCAAACACCAGTCAGTTGCTCCTCCTCAACCTTGGAGTAAGTTACTGGGGGACAGTAAACCCCAGTGACTCAGCTGACATTCTCTTGAGTTCCACTCACAGAACACACACTGGTCTGGAGGAAAGAGAAGACTGTGATGGGACAGAGCACAGAAGGGAGCAGAGGACCAAATTCGAGGCAGGCTGGGATTGAACATTAGCTGTATCTAATCCACCTGTGAATACTCTGCAGCTAATTGTATGCGGCATAAATACCTTGACAGCCTGTGTTTGTGTGTGTGTGTGTGTATCTGGAAATTCAATCATCTCCTCCCAAAAATGTGCCCTGCCTGCTGCCTTGACAGAGCCCCAATGTCTGACAATAGGAGATAAGGAGCACTAGACTTTGGAGCCATCAGTCCTGCCTTCTATTCCTAACCTCTCCAGGCCTCAGTTTACCCAGATATAAAGTGGGTGGGATCCCTATCTCACAGAACGGTTGAGAAATGTGAGTAATAAAAATGATAGTTAACCCCCACATGCCACACACTGTCATGTGTATTAATTAATCCTCACAACAACATGTGAGACAGGGCTGTTATTCTCGCAGAACAACAGAAAGTTTTAGTGACTCATAGGGCTACTGAGTAACCTGACCTGAGTTTCGACCTAAGTAGCCTGGTTCAGTAACCTTGCTGTTTCCCACTGTTCTATGCTGAAGAAGTGTAAGGGCCTAGGAATCTAGTAATGTTTTCACAAGTGAACATGATACTCAGAGAACAATTCTCTGGACCCCAGATCAAGCTGTTAAGGAGTGGGGGTGAGGGTGGGAGAGGGGCAGGAGATCTAGACTGCTAGACCTGAGGTGGGCCACAGGGCTCAGGATCAAACTGAAGCCAGGTGCCTAGAGGCTCAGTGGGTGAGTGCCAGGGTGCCAAGTCCTGGGTTCCTCCCAAGATGCTTGAAGGTCACTTCCCACTGAAGAAAAACCCTGTTTGGGCAGGGTGTCTTTTTTTTTTTTTTGTTCTTTGTTTGTTTGTTTGTTTTTTGCCTCAGAGAAAGCCTATCACTTGGGCTCCAGGAGGTCTCAAGAGCTGGCTGCTGACTAAAAGGTTGTGTGACCAGCCAAGGAACAAGAAGCTCCAGGCACTGGCCAAGCAGGGCAGCTGCAGAGTTTGTTGTGAGAGGGTATTACTAGAAAGCTCTCTCATCATTCCCTGTCACCAGCTCACCCCCCTCCCCCTGCAAGTGAGAGCCTGGAAGAGGAGAAAGGGAAAGAGAGGAAGAGACTTTGCTGGGATGTGTCGTCACCTTGCAAGGGAAATTGTCTCTGAAAATCATACAGTGGCAGGTATTGATTCAATCTCAGAGCAAGAGGATCTCTCGTCAGGTGGGGGAAGGCTGGCTGGGAGGGGATGAGGAACAGGGAGAATTATGAGCCCACTGAAAGACCAGTGTATTAATTTGGGCTCTAACAAATAGCCAATTAATGGTTCCAGCTGCTAATTAGTAAGCAGTTAACTCCCATTATAAATTGTGCAGCTTGAGACTAGTGATAATGCAATCCTGCCATGACACCCTTGGAGGGAAGGAGCCCCATATACTTCTGTCTCCCAGAGCCTGTAGCTCCCACCACTTCCTCCTTACCCCACCACCCCAAAGGCCCTCTGCTGGTAGAATGCTGGCTGCATGAGAGCAGGGACTTTGCCTGTATGCTCATCTTTCATTCATTTAACAAATACTTAATGAGCACCTACCCTGTGCCCAGCACTGCTGTGGGCATCACACACACAATGTGACCAAAATAGACAAGAATCCCTGCCTTCATGGAGGTTATAGTCTAATGAAGAGACAGACAATAGACTACCTAAATAAGGAAAATAAACAATATTTAGATAGCTAGGAGTATTAAGGAGAATACTAAAGCTAAAAAGAAGAGTAGGTAACTTGAGAGCTGAAATATTACAGAATATACCGAGAAAGATTTTCACTAATATTTAAGTCATGACCTTAAAGAGCAGAGGGATGGAACCATGCCAATATCTGGGGGAAGAGCATTGCAGGGAGAGGAGATAGCAAGTATAAAGGACTATGGTGGTCAGCAGGGTTTGGCTGAGATCAGAAAGGTTTAGAGGGAAGGTCATTTGGGCCCTGGGGTTATTACAAGACATTGAATTTTACTCTAAGTGCAGTGGGAGCTATGACAGGGTCTTCAGCACAACTGTGGAAGGATCTGACTTTAATTCGGTAGGCTCACTCTGTGCTGTGTGAGGAATAAATTAAAAGGGGGTGACACGGTATCCCCAACACCTGGCACAGTGCCTGATCCTTAGTAGGTGCTCTATAAATGCTAATCCTATGAGTTGATGAATGACTATTGATGGGGCTAGATTGTGAGACTGAGAACCATGCCCACATTTGAAAGGTCATTTTTTTTTTTTTGAGACAGAGCCTCAAGCTGTCACCCTGGATAGAGTGCTGTGGCATCACAGCTCACAGCAACCTCCAACTCCTGGGCTCAAGCAATTCTCCTGCCTCCACCTTCCAAGTAGCCGGGACTACAGGCGCCCGCCATAACGCCCAGCCATGTTTTGGTTGCAGCCATCATTGTTGTTTGGCGGCCCAGGCTGGATTCGAACCCGCCAGCTCAGGTGTATGTGGCTGGCGCCTTAGCTGCTTGAGCCACAGGCGCCGAGCCTGAAAGGCCAATTTATTTGGATTCTCTTGTAAATTATTTTATAACCATCACCCCAGTGGCCTTACATTTGAACTTCCCAAATTCCACATCTACTATCCTACTTGGTCCTTAAAGTGTCTCTGCGAGGTAAATTTTGTGGTCCCCTTCATTTTACAGATGTGAAAACTGAGGCAAAGGGACATTCCCTGACTGGTTTAACAATGAATGATGGAAGATATCGGTTCTAGACCGATGAGGGGACAGGCAGGCACAAATGCCACCCCCCTTTCTGATCAAGTGTCATGACTGTACCCTGCCTTACTGTGTGACCTTCCCCTCTTGGGCTTCAGATTCCCATTTACACAACGAGCAGGTGTGCCTCGACTGCCTCTGAGATTGCTCCCAGCTGCAGACTCCAAAGTCTCCTGAACTGTGCCAAAGGCTCAATGTCTGGGTGCTACGACTACCCAAAGTGAGGGTCACCTGGGCTCCCTTTGTCTACACTAATGTTGGAAAAAGGGGGAGGCTTTGTTTAACTTTTTTGAGCTGATGTTTCTGTAGACCAAAAGTCATTTTGTTTTAACACTAACTTGAAACATACATGGTCTTCCCACTCTTAGCAGGTGTAAGGAACTCTGATTCACCAGGCTTTCCTTCCCTAGTGGGTGGAACTGGGAAGGAGGCAAGTAGGCACGAAAAGTCAGATTCTCTTAAATATTTATTAATTTAACAAATATTTATTGAGCCAGGCATTGTGCCTACATCATACCTGGTACCCTACTGTGCTAGAGACATCCAACAGGTAAATACACAAACCTGCTCTTCGGAAACCCCTGTCTGATGGAGGACATACAGCCCTGGACCTAAAAGGCCCCAGCCTTTAGGGAGACTGTGAAGCTGGCACACAGCTGTGTTCCCCTGAGTAGGGAAGACTACTATTATAGGGTTATAAATCCTGGTATAAAAATGGAGCCAGAGCCAGGTATGATGATATTTACCTATAGTCCCAGTGAGGGAAAGCTGAGGTGGGAGGATCTCTTGAGCCCAGGAGTTCAAAGCTGCAGTGAGCTATGAGGGTATCACTGCACTCCACTGGGCAATAGAGTGAGACCCTGTCTCTAAAACAATTTTAAATTTGGCCTGCGCAGTGGCTCACACCTAATCCTAACACTTTGGGAAGCTGAACCAGGAGGATCACTTGAGGCCAGGAGTTGGAGACCCGCCTGGTTAACACAGTGAATACAAAAAAAAAATAGAATTATCTGGGCATAGTGATGTGTGCCTGTAGTCCTCAGGAGGCTGAGGCTGAAGGATCACTTGAGCCCAGAAGTTTGAGGTTGCTGTGAGCTAGGCTGACACCACAGCACTCTAGCCTCTAGGCAACAGAGTGCAACAGTCTAAAAAAAAAAAAAAATGGAACCAGGCCACAGGTCTAGGAATAGACCCACACTAAGGAAGTATTTTCTATATGGGTAAAGGAAAAGAGAATGGAGAACTAGGAAGGCATTTGGCTGCTTACTCTATGTTTCCTACCCTTTGCTTTCCACATTTCAACCAAGTCAGAGGGAAGCAACCTGGTGTTTTATGTGGGTATTTTCTTCTAATGCAAATGTCTCTCTGGGCTCTTGGGAAAGAGGCCTGTTTGAAGCTGGGATGGAGCTGTCAGTACCCAGGGGGAGGAGAACTCTCTCACTCAGAGGGCCAGGCCCCACCCCAACAAAAAGCCCCATTCCTACCTCACTCCACTGAAGTCCCCAAGGGAGACACCTCTAGCTAGGGGGACTGCAGAGCACTTGAGATCAGCTCCTCTTCAAAGGCCCTGCTGCTTCTGTGGCCTCACAGAATCAACCCCAGCCCCAGCTGAGAGTGGGCATTGAGGTATAGTGCTCTGTTTTCCCGCGTGCTGTGAGATCAAGGGCAGGGTGGGTGTTCTGCTCACGGCTGGATCACTCCCAGTGGCCAGGGCCAGGCTAAGCACACAGTAGCCATTGGATGTATGCTTATTAAAACGAACTGAGTTGGGTACTCTAACTCAAGCAAAGGCAGGCTTTGGGCAAGACTCGATCTATCAGGATAAGGGAGGTCCAAAATATCTAGACAATAGGTAGATAGGTGACCGCACTGCCCCCTCCTGGGATGCTCTCTAAGAGGGGAGGTCGAGTCATGTGCGTTTCCTGAAGGCTTCTGCCAGGCTGGGGGTGACTGCTGCGTTCTCTGGCATCTGCCCCGAGGCCTCAGCTGTGCGGATGGACGGCATCAAGTTGATAGCATCAAGTTTCGCTGAGCTGGTCTTTCTCACCTTCTCCCGGGCCACTCTGCGGGAAGCAGGATCAAATGCTCTCAAGCTTGAAAAGCCTGGCTGGGGACCGAGGGGAGGGGGCAAGGTGTTGCCCCCAGGGACAGAGCCTGCGGCTCCCTTTGCTCCCTTCCTGTTTAACCGCCCCAGCCAGTTCTCTTTCCTTTAGCCATCGTCCCTTTTTGATCCAGGTAAAGGGGGGAGGGGCAGGAATCTGGAGTGAACTTTGAGGCGTGGAAGACACACGACCGCTGCGCAGTATAAACTCCAGGGGGCGCCATTCACATAAGCTACGACAGGAATGGCGCCCACCTCCCACCCCCACTGTACAAAGTGAGGGGGGCTGTGCTCTGTCTCTCTGCCCTGACCCCGGGGCAAGCTGGCAACCTCCTACCCTGTACTTCACTTCCTGTGCTCCTCTGCCCAAACCGCCCCCACTCCCCTCCTAGCTCCTGTCTGTGCCCGACAGTGACCCTCCAGGTCATCCTGGCCTAGTTTCCCCAGCCCCACATTAGGGATGTGCTTCCGAGTGCTCAGGGGGAGTCTGCGGGGAACCAGGGGTCCTGGCAGGCCCCTCCGCGCAGCTTGTTCCTCTGGTGGGACAGGAGCCCCGGGGAACTCGCTGTCCTTTTGATTATGTGGTTCTCACGGCTTTCCTTGGGGACCTTCCATGCCTACGTCTCAGGAGGCCTTCAGGATTTACACCTAGTACAAGATTTTTTTTTATTTTTTATTTTTTATTTTTTGGAGAAGGAGCCCCCAGAGAACCTCCCACTCAGCCTCTTGAGGATGGTCCAGCCTGTCCTCCCCCACTTTTCATCCCCTCACCCAGAACCTCCCTGAAGGAGTGCGTGTTACAATTGCATAACTATAAAATGCCCAGCTTAAAGACCACTTACCCTCACAACCGCTGTTGTCATCTTCTCTTTAGGGATGGGTGAACTGAGAAACAGAGAAGTTCAGACACTCCCCCAAGGTCACACAGCAAGTAAATTGTATTCAAAACCGAGAATCTGACTCTAGAGGCAGAGTCTATACTCTCCACTGCTACTGGATGCAGCCTCTCACATAGAAGAGGGGCCAAGAGTGGACATACTAGAGCTGCCCTGGCCAACACATAGCCACTAGTAGCTATTTACATTTAAACAAAATGAACTTTAAAATTCAATTCCTCAGTCACGCTGGCCACATTTCAAGTGCTCAGCAGTCACCCTGTTGGACAATGCAGATATAGAACATTTCCATAATCACAGGAGTTTTATTGGATAGCAATAAAACTTAATTTTAATCCCAGATCTACTGCTACTAGCTGAACAACCATGGCAAGCTCCTCATCCTCTCTGGATCTCTGTTTCCTCATCTGAAAAACAGTGGTAAGAATGGTGGCAACCTCACAGGGCTATTAGGAGAATTAAAGGAGAAAATGTACATGAAGTGCTGAGCACAGTGCCTGGCACATAGTAAGCATTCTAAAAATTATTGGCTTATTAGGAATCATAATCCAGTCCTTTATTTAACTAAGTGGGTAGCTAAGAACCAGAGAAACTAAGAAACTGCCCCAAAGTCACACAAATTAAAATGCCAAAAGCTGGGGCTCCTATATCTTTGTATTCCACCCCCACAGACTAATGATATCACTACAGTCAATAAAGGGCTTTCATGTTTGACTGTCCCCAAAATGCTGTGACATGGTTAAATGAGTTTTTATGGACTCCGTTTTAAAATTAAGAAACTGAGGCACAAAGAAGGTAAAGGAACTTCCTTAGAATCACCATGCTATTTAGAAGCAGAGTTGGTACTTAATACGGTTTAATGTTCTTTCCCCCGCTTCATTATTCATGGTCTGTGCAAATTAACATGTAAATATTTGAGGGGGAGTACTTGTATGTATGTGTTCATTTGTTCACTGTGCAGAGCTCAGGGACCCATTATCCTCTATAGATAGAATATAAATTACATAAATAATATTAATACGATCTCGATTATGTAAAAAAAACCCTGCATGTAGAGTAAAGATGAGATGGACAGCTAATACCATTTTAATGATTATCAAGGGTAGTGGGATTAAGAGTGATTTGCATTTCTGTCTTTATATGTTTCTGTTTCACCCTAGTTTTCTACAAGTAGCATGTATTATTTTTACAATGAGAAATAAATGAATGTTATTTTTAAATACATATATATTTTTCATTAAGTTCCTTTGGTGTTTCACCTATGGCCTCCTCAGCCCTCTGAGTAGTCAGGAAGCCTGACTGGGGTTTACTTTTGCCTGACCAGGACTCCAGGAGACCTGTGTGTGCCTCTTAGCTCAGACTCCTTCATCTAGAGGCCCTTAGGTCCCTCTGCACTGGAGTGGATTTGAATTTACTGTGCAACATCCACATGCAATAAACATCATACTGTTTTATTTTTTTACATCAAATAAATTCTGATTTCTAAGACTCCAATTGACAGTGTTGAGAAATCAGCCTTAGCTATGTTTAGGGGGAGTCTCCAGAGTCATAGAAAGAATCTGGGAACCAGGAAAAGAGGGCTTTGTGGTTGCCGTGGAATTGATTCCTGTCTCTGTGGCTCCTGAACCCTAGGCTGGACCTCAGTCAGGTCCCACTGCCCTGGACACACTCTGAGATGTCCTCACAGTAGCTCTCTCCATAACCACAAGCAGGCCTTGGAAACCATCAGGGTCTCCGCACACAAACATCTCCATCTGGCACTGCAGGCTGGAGGGATACAAACAAAAGTTCCAAATCTCTGTCCTTTCCCAGCAACCTTCCTGTCTCCCTTCTCCTCTCACCTTCTCCCCACTCTCCACTGAGAGACCTTTACCTCCTAAATCTAACTAGAGGGGGGCATCCTTGCTGTTTTGACAAAACTCAAAGAAGCCTGGACTCAGACACATTTCTTTTCTTGGAGTGAGGGATAGAAGGTCTGTTGTTATTCTAAGTGAAATGGGAAACCACAAAATATGTTTCAGCATAGATCCTTGCTGAACAACTCATCCTCAAACCTTGGTTTAAAGCTTCTCAGGGCAACGCACAGTGCCTTAAGCCTGTAATCCTGACACTCTGGGAGGCCAAGGCGGGAGGATCACTTGTGGCCAGGAGTTTGAGACCAGCCTGAGCAAGAGTGAGACCCTATCTCTACAAAGAATAGAAAAAATTAGCTGGGCTTAGTGGTACACCCCTGTAGTTCCAGCTGCTCAGGAGACAGGAGAATCAATTGCTTGAGCCCAGAAATTTGAGATTGCCGGGAGGTATAATGACACCACTGCACTATATATAGCTCTGGTGACAGAGTGAGATTCTGTCTCAAAAAATTAATTAATTGGCCAGGGGTGGTGGCTCACACCTATAATCCTAGCACTCTGGGAGGCCAAGGCAGGTGGATCGCTTGAGCTCACAAGTTCAAGACCAGCCTGACATAGAGCAAGACCCCGTCTCTAAAAAATAGCCAGGCGTTGTGGCAGGCACCTCTAGTCCCAGCTACTTGGGAGGCTGAGGCTAGAGAATCTCTTGAGCCCATGAATTTGAGGTTGCTGTGAGCTATGACACCGTGGCACTCTACCAGGGGCAAGAAAGTGAGACTCTGTCTCAATAATAATAATAAATGAATTATTTATTTAAAAACAATGTTTCTCAGGCCTGTCTTTGCTAGGTCAGCTGAAGACACAGGAGCATTTATGTGGAGGGGGGATATAGAATGGAGTCAGGGAAGCTCTACCTCCCCCTCCCTAGAATGAGGGATGGGAATTAGAGTTATTAAGGAGAAGCCCAGGAATTGGAGTCAGAGAGACTGGACCCAAAATATAAGCCTGGCAAACACTTCTTATATGAATGAATTCAACCTTGGCACAGTTCTTCATGTCTTTGAGCCTTACCATCTTCATCTGAAAAATGGGCATCCACTCATTCAACAACTATGTCTTGATTACTTGGCACTGGTGCAGGCACACAGGATATGGCAATAAGCACACAAAAGAATCCTCCCTCATGGAAGTTCTCTTTTAATGGGTAAGATACAATAAAAATGTGATGATGTATCAGGTCTAATCAAAGCTGTCAATGCTAGCCTCTGTCCCCTCATCCTAACACCATGGCCCTCAGCTGACTTCTAATTGCTGGTACCTGCATGCCTTTGCCCGATGCTTTCTTGTGCCTGCCCACAAAGCAGCCAGAAGGGCCAGGGACCCTTAGGTCCCTGAGAACAGCCTTAGCCAGTGACTCCCAGGAGCTTCATAAACTCCCTCTCCCCTCAGGCAAGGATACGAGCTACACTGCCTCTTGGAGTTCCCCTGTGAGACTGAGCCCCAGCTTCCCTCAGTGGTAACTGCACAAGTAATGTGCCCTTTATTGGCTGCCTTCCCTTCCCTCATCTCGTCCCCATTCTCCTGTGGGTCCCCATTCTCCTGTGGCTACTTTTCCTGGAGTCACCAAATACCACTCGAATGCTTGTCTTGGGGTCTTTTTCTGGGAAAATATCACCTATGATATCAGGTTATGATGGGTACTATGAAAACAGAATTAAAAAGGATAAAACAGTAGAGAACGAGAGGTGATGTCATTTTTGGCAGAGTGGGCAAGGAAGGTCTCTCCGAGGAGGTGACAGTCAATCAAGGACCTGGGTAAAGTGAGAGACTGAGACAGATGAAAATCTGGAGTCAAGGATGTTCCAGGCAGAGGGAATAGCAAGTACAAAGGTCCTGGGGTAGAAACATTTTGGAGTAGGGGGATGGATGTTAACAATACCTACCCAGGCAGGTTGTGGAGCAGGACCCCTTGAGATAGTCCATGTGAACCATAAAGCCCTGAGCACATGTGCACTATGAAGGCTTTTTTTAAAATTCCCTTTTCCTCCAGCTCTTTTCAGAGAATCAGGGTGGTACCTGTGGCTCAGTAAGTAGGGCTCCGACCCCATATACCTAAGGTGGCAGGTTTGAACCTGGCTCTGGCAACAAAAAATAGACAGCTGTTGTGCTGGGCGCCTATAGTTCCAGCTACTTGGGAGGCTGAGGCAAGATAATCCGCCTAAGCCCAAGAGCTGGAGGTTGCTATGAGCTGTGACGCCACGGCACTCTACCGAGGGTGACAAAGTGAGACTCTGTCTCTAAAAAAAAAAAAAAGAGAGAGAGAGAGAATCGCTCAGCCTGCTGCCCTGCCTTGCCTGCCATGCTCAGCACCTCCCCCTCTGTGCTCACCCAGTCTGTTTGGCCTGGAGCAGGGCTTGGGTTTTCCAATAACTCATTAGTGCAGCTTTTGTCATGATTGAAGAAACAAAAGCCCCAACAAGAAAACTGCATTCAGCGCATTACAGGTTATTTATGAGAGAATGCAAAGCAGCCTCAGCACTGGGGGAAGCCCAGGAAGCAGGAAGGCCCTTGGGTGGCAGTTGGGACACCTGGGATCTGCCTGGTGCTGGGGCTACCAATGCCTGTGCCCAACAGACACGACCCCCTCTCTCCTGCCTTCCCACCCCCAATCCAGCCATGAGTCACTATTCCAGCCATTTGATTTAATTCCACCCACCCCTGCAGCTCTTCATTCATTCATTTATTTGTATATTCATTTGTTTATTCAAACATGTATTAAGGGTCTATTGTGTACTAGATACTAGCTGACATCAACATTTATGGTTCATAGAGGTGAAACAGTAATTGTGCACTCAAACCAACTCATACCGGCTCACAAACTGGCAGCTTGTCTTCTCAACTCCACATTCAGGCTACAAACCAGAGCCTGTCCCACAAAAAGCAATCTGTTAAACACCAACACCCTGCTGGACCAGGCCCTAGGGTCTCTGATCACACAAAGCTGAACCCCAAGAATGTATAGTCTAAAACAGAGAAGGACATTGACTCAATTTACATTGTAACATAATCTGGCTCATCCAGAATTGCTGGCCTCAAAGTCATTCAGAACTGCAACATAGTTGTCTTTGCAACCTAGGAGCACATCAAAAATCAGAGAATTTAATTCTATCACCTGCAACCTAGGAAGGCTTAACAGAGCAAGTGCATTTGAAGTGAGGCTTCAGGATAGATGAGATGTCTAGCTGAATGGAGGGCGTTCCAGGTGGGGGGCCAGTTTAAGCAAAGAGGGAGGAGAGGCAGAGTGTATTCACCCCCCCTAGATAAAAGTACCATAGCAGAGAGTTTTTCCCACTTAGTACCTCTCCCATCACCCCAGAAAAAGTGAACTGTTTTCTGGAGAAAAATAAATGATATTGCAATATCTGGACTGCCAGGGAGGTTGCTGGTTGAACAAGGACTACTGAGAGATGAGAACCCCTCTCTTCTTCCTTCCTCCCCTCATCACCATTCCTTCTCAAGAAGGACCTTGACCTACAGGAAAAATGGCTGCAATGTGTGAAAGGGCAGCCAGGAGGCTACTGAGATAGGGTAACGGCCGGTCCTGCTCAATAAAGAGTCAGAACACCAGAACCAAGGTCTCAGATAAAACATGTGGAGAAGGAGCCTTCCAAAAGCAGCTAGGACCAAGATGGTCATGAAGAACAACCTCAGGTTACCTGAAATGCTCATTATATGCTAGTTGTGATTCATCAGCATACTAAAAGAAACTCCCACCAGCAGGGGACAGTTCACAAATGCTATGGCAATTTGCAGAAGTTACCCTATATGGTTAAAAAGGGGGAGGGACCCTAGGTTCCGGGAACTCCTCACACCTTTCCCAGAAATCTTATGAATAATTCTCCCTCCACTTAACATAAAATTAAATAAAACATATAAAACAAGACCCCAGACTCACAAAATGCTACTCTCTGTTGCTCTGAGAGATAACTGTTACCAGCCACTGTTAACCTGAGTGGCCGTTTCACACAGGGTGTGGCTGGTCAGGCCCTAACAAGGTTGGAGGAGGCTGCTCGCCTTCATCGGGAGTTGATTATTCACTTCTGAGACTACCGTCATAGATAAGGTGGCAACCAGACTTCACGGTACCTTTCAAGGACCCAGGGCACTCTGTGCACCCAGGGAAGTGTTGACTAACTATAAATTTAGTCCAGAATAAAAAATGCTTTGAAGATAGAACCACTTTAAGATAGGAAGATTTTGTGTGGCTTTGTGACCTATGAGGAGGAACCTGTTTGACGTGTATAATGATGAGTAATGGCATTGCTAATGTTGACTTTGACTGTGAGAATAAAAAGTAACAAAGGGAAAGAAGGGACGTAACAGTTCTTTAAAGAGATATCCGTGCTGTTCTCCAGAATTGCTGGCTTTTCTATAAATAAAAGTGAGACTGTTGCTCTCTCATCCACTTCTCCGTTGATTGGCTTGGGTGGCAGGCGGACAGACTCCTTGGTCCGGCAGTGTAACCACTACTCTGTCTATGGGGCAACCACTTTTTTTCTTATCTCAATAAACTCACTTTTGCCTTGCTCTGTCAGCAATTCTTTCCTTGAATTCTTCCCTATATAAAACCAAGAACCCACTTGGCCTGCAAGAGGGGCCCCAGTTTGGGGATCCACTCTCCTTTATCACTACCACTGACCCGCCCTCAGCACCACCACCGCTGGTACCATCAGCATACGCCATGGCACGTGACCCCCATCCCCACTGACCCTGTTGTTATTCTGTGCGTGGCTCCTTGGCGCTGTTACAGACACACACGCACATGCTCGGCTTAGAGCTATCCTCTAGACACCCAAACAAACCAAATGCTTCAAGTACTCTAATCATCTCTCCTGCATGTGAGAGGAGGTCAGAATAGAATTAATCTGACAAGCAGGCTTCCAGAGACTTTATACCTGCCACCTCCTGACTCTGGGAGACCGCTGGAGCAACCCCAAGTTTGCATGCCCACAGACACGTGCAGGGGCGAGTGTGTATCCAGATGCAGCGGCCCTGAATGCCAAACCACTGGACCTGAGCTGAGACAGGCATGGGGGAGGTCACAGTCCATTATCCTCAACAACCTCTCCCGGGCCTGGTGATGAGTGCCAGCCCATGCCTGGCCCACCTCCTCCCAACCGCCCCGCCAACCTCCGCACTTGTCTGACAAGGAACTGAGCTGCCCACCAGCTCCAGGCAGCCTCCCACTCTCCTTCCCAGGTTTTGCCAACCACCTCCAGGGAGGGGAGAGACAGAGAGTATGACTGTACACTGCATTTGTAGGACACTCCACAGTCCCCAAGGTACACTCATATATTCTTTCATTTAATCCTGAGAAGCCTGTGAGGTGGTGATTAGTGTTTTGAGTCTGTACAGGAGAAAACAGGTTCTCAGTGACTCACCCACAGGGAAGGCAGAACCAGAACCCAGGTGTTTGGTTTCAGACATTTATTCCACAGGAATTTGTTAAGCCCTAGACTCAGGGCTAAACCCTGGATATGCAAACACAAGCACTGCTAACACTAATGACTGAGCTTTGTGGAGGACGCGCACAGCATTATCTCACTTCGTCCCCACCACAACCCTTTGAGCGGTGCTGTGACACTAAGCATCAGTCCCATGCTGCAGTTCACTGCCAAGCTCCAGGGTCTCCCAAGGTTGGCCTTGGCCGTGCTATTATCCCCAGTGGGAGCTCATCTGCCCACACCTGTGATCCCCACAGACATTCAGCAACCCTCAGACGGAATGGTGTGGGGTCAGGGGGCACTACCCTGAAGTCAGACTTCTGGCTTCCCAGCTGTGTGACCTCGGCAGGTTATATCACCTCTCTGTGCCCCAGTTTCCTCAACTGTAAAACAAGGCTAACAATAATGAAAACTAATAGCAAATTCTTCTGGTGTGCTTACTTTGCAAGAAGCACTACGCTAAGCCAACTACTAGTATTAAGTCATCTAATCTTCACTTCATCCCTTAGCACAGGGCCTGGAGGGCCGGCATGTAGTCATCGTCCTTACCCAGCACTGGCTGCACCTCCTGCACCGGCTCCCCCAGGCTGCCTCCTTCTGCATTTCTTGTCTCAGCAAATGGCTCCCCATTCTCTCATCGCCCAGGCAGACACCTGGAACCCAGAGCTCTTCCTTTCCTCTTAAAAGGCACGTTCAAGCCCTGTATCAACCACCTCCTCCATCTCTCATCTCCAGCCCCTCCATCTAGTTCCTCTTCCTGTCTCCAAGGCTTCAGCGCAGCCCTGCTCATTTCTCACCTAGATTATTCAGCTGCATCCCCATGCTTCCTGCTTCCAGCCCACACACCCTGTAAACCAACCCCTGTTCTGCCAGAGGAGATTTGTGAATCACAAATCCACTGAAAATCCCTCTGTGGCTCTCCACACCCCCAGGATCCAGCTCAGACTCTTTGGCTTAGCATGCAGCACTCCCAGGACCTACCTGGCCCTGGCTTCCTTCCCTCTGCTCCTGGCCCATGCACTGCAATGTGGCCACTCCAGTCACTCCAGCTTGTTCCTCTGGACCTTTGCACATGCAATTCCCACAGTCTGGAGTGCCCTGTCACTGCCCTTCATCTAACAGGTCCCACATGCTTCGTGACTGAGCTCAGGCAACACCTCTTCCCAGAAGACTTCCTAGATCTCCACTAAGTGCTCCTCCTTTGTGCTCCTAGTAATACCCTTAACTCATTGAAATTGGAATAGCATTATCTGTGTGTTATCCCACCAAACACAGATATCTCCTGGTGCCAGACGGTCAAGAGCAATCATTGCAGGTGGATGGCCCCAGGTTCTAATTCCAGCTCCACCATTTACTGGCTGTACAATCTTAATCAAGTTACTTACTTCCCTGAGTCTCAGCCTTCTTGTCTGCAATTATATGATGGTACCTACCACATGAAGTATTTGTGAGAATAGAAACAGAAGGAAAAACACATACGTGGCACAGTGTCTGGCACAATTCGGGTGCTCAGTAAATGTTAGCTATTATTACCTAACAATAAGATTCTATCTTGGGCGGCGCCTGTGGCTCAGTGAATAGGGAGCCGGCCCTATATACTGAGGGTGGTGGGTTTAAACCTGGCCCCAGCCAAACTGCAACAAAAAATAGCCGGACGTTGTGGCAGGTGCCTGTAGTCCCAGCTACTTGGGAGGCTGAGGCAAGAGAGTCACCTAAACTCAGGAGTTGGAGGTTGCTGTGAGCTGTTACGCCGCGGCACTCTACCAAGGGCAACAAAGTAAGGCTCTGTCTCTCTTTTTTTTTTTTTTCGTTTTTTTTTTTTTTTTGTAAGGCTCTGTCTCTAAAAAAAAAGAGTCTATCTTATTCACTTTAGTATCACTATTACCTAAAAGAGGGCCAGCCATGCAGCAGATACTCAATTAATGTCTGTTGAACTGAATCAAAGTGAAATAACCCAAAGCCAGTTTTCATTTGATTCAGGATTTCTTAGTTGCTAGCAACAAAAGCCACTCTGCATTATGAAGAAGAATTTACAAAGGAGATTGGGCAGGTCATGGAATCTCTGGGAGGCCACAGAATAAGGCTTAGAAACCACATAGCCAGGAACAGTGCCCAAATGACAGCCTAGGCCAGGTGCTGTGAACACCCTTTTATCCCACACCTGGGCACAGACCCTGAAGCTTATACTAAGGACACTGGGTGCTGAACGCTAGAGGTAGTCCTCAACAATTGCTAGGCCCAGGACAAGAGGACAAATGGAGGCTCTCTTACTATATATCAAAGTATTTCAAAATTACAGGATTAATCTATTATTAAATGAAGTATGTTCAAATCTGTTCCTATTACTATGGTTGCATAATAATTTATGCTAAAACTGAGTGGTATAAAACAAACATTTATTATGCTCGTAAATTATGTGGATCAAGAAATCAGATCCTGAATGGCTTGTCTCTGCCCCATGATGCCTGGCAGTTGGCGGTGGCCTCAGTTCCTCTCCTTGTAGCCCCTCCTTGTGTCTCTGTCTCTCCTTGTGGGTTGGTTTGGGCTTCCTCACAGCATGGTGGATGGATTCCAAGGGCACATTGCCTAAGAAAGAGACCACCCATACAGAGCTATATTGCCTTTTAGGATCTAGCATTCAAAGTCATAAGGTACCACCTCTGCTGAATTCTATTCATCAAAGCAGTCACAAAGTACTGCCCAGATTCAAGGGGAGGGAAATAGACTCTCTGCCTCTCAGTGGGGAATTGTAACGATCTGAAAGAGCAAGTGAAACGACACACTGCTGTTAGCATTTTTGGAAAATACCACCTTCCACATATTCTGCTACCTTGACAAATATACCTTTATAACAACCAGGAAGGTCAGGTCCAGATTTAGAATCCTCAGAACTGGGCTATGACCTGGTAGTGCAGGGGACCAACCTCTGGCCCCTGCCTCATGCCCCCCTTTTCTTCCCTCTGCCCCATCCTGCCTTGCCCGGAGCTTTGTGCACTTATGTGTAGCCGCTCCTGCCCATGGGCCCAAGATCTATTCATACCCTCCACAGACTCCCCGTGGCTGTTCCTCAGGCTTTAGGGCACAAGGGCAGCATGATCTATCCTCACAAGACAGAACCAGGAAAGAGGCCTGTGCAAGCCCTGGAAGTGGGCTTGGGCCATTCAGATAGGAAAGTTGGGATCCTGGTTCTTGAAGCCAAAAATAGTGGAGGTGTGGGTGCTGGGCAGGCATGTCTCTCAGTCCTGCGATTCCCAACCCTGAGGGGAGGAGTGTGCCTGGAGGAGCACCAGACCAGTCCTCTCTCATATGAATGGTCCAAAGCGGAGACCCCTCTCATCCAGGTCTCAGGGGTGGTGCTACCTATAACTTTCACCATCACAGCCTCTGGAAGTTGGGTGTATTTGCAGCCACATTCAAAGAATAGATCCATGCTTCTTCAGAGACTTTTCTGAATACATTTGTTCATTGCATTTGGTGTAAGACGGCCTGGGAAAGTGAGCTTCTGATTTCTTCTTAGAGGAAAATCAGACATAAAAGATAGAGGTCCCAAATAACGAAAGAGGGTTTAAAAGCCCTAGGCAACCTAGAAAGATGACAAGAGTCCACTAGGGTCCACCTCTTGGCTGCCCAACCTTGATGTACGCCCTTCTTTTACTGTTAAACTTGCCCAGCATGAGCACCACAGAAGCCTGCTTCTACCCAAAATCATGCTATTATTCCTCACAATGAAAGCTTACCCTTTTCCCCAAAGGACAACCAAAATTGATATCAGTAATTACACCAGGATAATTAGAAAAATTTATTCTCTCTCTAATTCTGTCATAATTCCATCTTGAAATTCTATACTCTATGCAATAAATTACAAATATAAACATCAAAAACATCCCTCCCTAAAAATAATATGGAATAAGGATAGGAGAAGAGGGAAATTTTGCTTTAAAAAAAAAAGATGAATATATCCATAACAAAGCAAGAAATACTATGTGGGTGGATATTATAGTTCTTGTTTCTGCACCTGATCACAGGCTATACTTAGTATTTTTCATTGTGACCCATATCCCATTTATCTTCTCAAGTACCTCAGCTGGTCAGTGTTCTTTATCTAATGGGGTAATATACTTAACCCTTCTGGAAGAATGAGCTTTCACTGGTGTTGCCTTGGTCTTCCATTAACTTCTACTACTTGACCTAGAAATGCCAGGAAGTGTCTCATATGTTTCCCTGCCCCTATTGCTTCCCAGTCATAGTTCGGGCAAATCACCTCAGCCAATACTATAATCCTTCCTTTTTTGCATGAGAAACCAAGAGGGCTTGGTGACAAACTCACCTTTCAGGTCAATGGGACCATTATTATCTTCCAGTGCGGTGGTTCTCAACCTGTGGGTCAAGACCCATAGGAACTGCATTAGGAAGGTTGAGAACCACTGTTCTAGTGGAAGTGTTCCTAGTTTGGATATTCAGACTTCTAAATCAGCAAAGTCTGGAGTCATGCGGATAGGAAGGGAAAGACCCGCAAATGGATCGTTAGGTAAAAGAGTGGGAGTGGTCTGGGCTTGTAGCCACGAATTTGCATTTCACCAGTGCATTGAAACCAAGATCATAGATGAGGTGCCAAGGACAGCATAAAAATGAAGACAAAAAGAAAGCTAAAGACAGGTTTCTGGGGGACATCACGTTGTGAGAGGTGAGGCAGAAAATTGAGGGTGCCAGTACAGTTGGGTGGTCTTAGTATGCGAGTCCAACTCTCTCTACGATGACCTTTGCAAACCTGAGCAGCAGCATCCCAACCTGTCCAGAGGGAGGCATTTTGAGAGTTAACTCTCCTTAGATGAACCTTACCTCCCTTAAGCCTGTGGTCCCCAACCCTCGGGCTTCAGGAGTGGTACCAGTTCACAGCCTGATAGGAACTGGAGCACCCAGCAGGAGGGGAGTGGTGGCAAGTGAGGGGAGCTTCTTCAATGTCTCCCTCACCCCAGATGGAACCATCTAGCTGCAGGAAAGTAAGCTCAGGGCTTACTTGAGTCTGCATTACGGTGAGTTGTATAATCATTTCCTTACATATTACTATGTAATAATAATAGAAATAAGGTGCACAATAAATGTATTGGGCTTGAATCATCCTGTAACCACCCTGCCACACCCCATCTGTGGACAAATTATCTTCCACGAAACTGGTCCCTGGTACCAAAAAGGTTGCTTTAAGCCATACTATAGATCTACTGTTATACTGCCAGGAATATCTTCCCAGCATTTCTCAGGGATTATCTTGCCCCAAATCCAAAGTCCCAAGAAAATTTAGTCAAGAAATCCGAAAAATGATAGTCAGGCATTGTGGCAGGCACCTGTAGTCCCAGCTACTCAGGAGGCTGAGGCAAGAGAATCGCTTAAACCCAAGAGTTTGAGGTTGCTGTGAGCTGTGACGCCATGGCACTCTACCAAGGGTGCCATAGTGAGACTCTGTCTCAAAAAAAAAAAAAAAATCTGAAAAATGGGAAAAGTATTTTAATTATCCTGTGATAATTAAAGTTCCACCATCAACATAGAGACGTCACTAGTTTGAAGGAGTCAATGGATGTCAAGTTGAAAGCAAGAGCCAGAAACCCTGATCCATGGACTCAAAGGTTGAAATTCTGGGAGCTGGGACAGGAGCTCACAGGCAAGATCACCATCTAATCAGTTAGTCTTGCTAGTTGTTGCCATTATATCAATACATGTTTGTGACCCTGTCTGCTGCCAATGGTGAGTCATTCTTACACACAAACCATTAAATATTAATAAGTTATATGTATGGTGTACTTTATACAAATCCTATGAGCAACATTTCAAGAAATAAGTTTTGGAAGCAAAATAAGCCCTTAAATTGGCGATTTTAGTATGTATAGTACGGTTAACCTTGCTGGGAGATCCAAATGTTACATTCTTCAGATACCAACCCGTCACGGTCACTGGCCTTTTCTAAGTGTTTGAATATTTGCAGTGGAAGAGAAGAAGATAAGAATGCTGTGGAATTCTCGGACATAAAAGGAGAAACTGACCTCACATCTGAATGAACAAAAGCAATATCAATTTCAGTGGCAAAAAGGAAGTTAGGACGACCAGACAAAGCACTCACATCGTTAATAAAATAAATGAGCTTATATGAAGCAATATACTCCCCAACACCCAAATCAAAGATGCCTTTGGACACATGCTTGATGATTCCATCAATGTCAACACAAAAGATTTTTTTTCTATATCTGGAATATTTGTTGCAAAACAAAGATCAAGACTGGTTCATTAATGCTTTGTGTGTTTTAAAATTTTCATATGACAAGTGAAAAATTTTAATATTAAATATGTTAGCTTTCAAGGTTTTACTGCCTTGTATTTGGCATTAGATTTGTGTTAATGTTTTCTCTTATCAAATGTCTAAATCAGGTAGGGGGCAATTTTATGTGTGATTAAGACATATAATCTTGTCAAAATATATTGGTTCATGGTAATAATAATCCACACATTTAACGTAACTTTTTTTCAAACAAAAGACCTCTGAACATAACCCTATCACAGAAAAAGGATTCATGGTTTATTATTTACAGCAACTCATTATTTACAGTTATTAGTATTGATAATCATTATTGTTTAAAATGTATGAAATAAGGTTATGACGAATATACAATAACTTATAACTTCAGAAATTTGCCAAGAATTCTTGGGAATTCCAATTTCTCATTTGCGAATCCCAAAATTACACATCTGGTACACATCTGGTCAAGAATTTAGAACCACTTTGCAGATCAGCAGCATTACCCCCAGTTGGGACCCCTTGACTTACCCAGGCTCAGGGGGCACTAGAATAGGATGGGGAGGGCAGGTTTGCCCCACCAACCCCAAATAACCTCTGCTGGAGGATGCTGAGCCCACCAGCAGCCACCCACTCATCCTGCAATGACCTTGTGCCTAGCACCCCAGCAGCCTTTCCAAACCCGAAACAATCAGAACCCTTAGTGTCTGCCTCCTTCTTCCCCAGTCCCTAGAGGAAGAGAAGAATAGCATTTACCTTCCTCCTAATTTTGTCCTTTTCAAATGTCAGCAGGGAAGGGAGGGGCTCTGTTCTCCTCCCAGCTGCACACCAGGGGCCTCGGCAGAATCCCTTATACCACATTGCCTGTCTGCTTAAGTGGGATGGCGGAGGGCTGTGAATGGGAAACCCTCCGGGATTCCCAGAAAACCAGGGGGGCCCGGGGGCAAGTGAGACTTCCCCCGTTGGGGCGAAGAGAGTTGGTATGCCCTCCTTTATTGGGTTGGGCTTCCTGCAACCCATGCAATGCAGAGGGAGGCGAGAAGGCACCTAAAGAAGAGACGACAATAGGGGGACATGTGGCTCTGTGCCTCTGGGATAGTCTATTGCTGCATAACAAAGTGCCCCAAAACTTAATGGTTTAAAACAAGTGTTTTTATTTGATCACAATTCTATCGGTCAGGGATTCAGATAGGTTATAGTAGAGACGGGTCAGCTCTGAATGTCTCCCGAGCCTGGAAGTTCATGACTTCCTCATTCACAGGTTGAGCATCTCGGCTAGGAGGGCTCAAAAGGCTGGGGACTGGCTGGGAAGGTTCTACTGGGTTCTCTGGTTCTCCCCTGTGTAGTCACAGGGTCTCTTCCTCTCCACTGGAATTTTCTTATGGTGGTCTTTCCTAAAGGGGAGCAGAACTTCTTAGGTGGTGGCTCAGGCCTCACCAGAGTTCAACAGTGAAAGCAGTCAGGCAATGGTGCGCTGCTAGCTAGCTCTACAGGAAAAAAAAAAAGGAAGAAGAACAAGGAATTGTAGTATTTGCCAATTTCTATGGTGTATATACTTCTTCCAAGACTAACTTAAAGATACCAACTTGATTCAATAAGCTCATAAAATTTAAGAAAGTTTAAAAATCAGTTCTTGCAAGCCAGCATGGGCCAGCTCTCCCTGACAGACCCAGCCCAGGGTCACACCGCCAGAAAGTGGCAGACCCAAGATTTGAATCCAAATATGTTTGATGCTGCTGAATTTTGGGTTTCTCATCAGTGCATCTTGTCCCTAGAACTAGGACAAGAAGTTGTTCTGGGGCATGGTTCCAACCCTGGATCTGAGGCTAGAACTGCATTTCAACACAGTATAATCCTGTGTGTTTAATTTTTTTTTTTTTTGAGATAAAGTCTCTTTCTGTCACCCAGGTTAGAGTGCTGTGCTGTAGATTCAGCCTAGCTCACAGAACCTCAAACTTCTGAGCTCAAGCGATCATCCTGCCTTATCCTCCTCAATAGTTGGAACTATAGGCGTCCACAATACCCAACTAATATTTTTATTTTAAGTAGAGATGGGGTCTCACCCTTGCTCAGGCTGGTCTCCAACTCCTGAACTCAAGCAATTCACCTACCTCAATCTCCCCAAGTGCTAGGATTACAGGCATGAGCCACCGCACCTAGCTTGTGTGTTTAACTTTATGCATTTAAAATATTATGCTGTGGGCAGTGCCTGTAGCTCAGTGGGTAGGGCACCAGCCATATACACCGAGGCTGGTGGGTTCAAACCCAGCCTGAGCCAGCTAAAGCAACAATGACAACTGAAACAACAGCAAAAATACCTGGGCATTGTGACAGGCACCTGTAGTCCCAGCTACTTGGGAGGCTGAGGCAAGAGCACCTCAAGAGTTTGAAGTTTCTGTGAGCTGTGATGCCACGGCACTCTACCCAGGGCGACAGCTTGAGACTCTATCTCTAAAATAAAATAAAATAAAATATTATGCTGAGAAGGGATCCCAAGGCTTCACTAAATTGCCAAAGTTCCATGGCACAAAAAGGTTAAGAATTCATGTTCATTTAACCTGGGCAACAGAGAGTGACTCTGTCTCAAAAAAAAAAATTCATATTCAAAGGCAAGTATTAGGCATGAGGTAACCCAGAAAGGTGGAACTAGCTGGGAGAAGACACAGGACCAGTTTCAATGAGCTCCTAGGTGACAGAAGGGGGCATAAGGATCTGTTTCTTATCCTCAAGACTGGTGCTGCCACCCTGGCACTCCACATCCAGGTCAGAGACCACGAAGTTGATCTGGACCAAGGATTCTGATGTGCTGGTGCTGGTCAGCAAATAGGAAGGACCAACTCTAGGCAAGTCAGCCTCCCTGCAGACCTCTGACCGCAGCCTCAGCCCTCACGCCGGCTGTCCGCCCCACTTCCCTGCCACGTGTGGGCAAGCTGGGCATCTCCAGGAACCAGGTGCCTGCTGCACCGAGAGGCAATTTATGAACTGTGGGTATTTTGTCTGTTTACTTGAAAGCACAAAAATTTGTCACTTGTGTGGGTAATTTGCTGCTAATTACGAGCTTACAATCTGCGGATAGGAAAATCAGGGCCAACGTGTGCTTCTTGAGGAAGAGGAAAATTACCCCAAGTACTGTGTAATTATACACTTAGCGGGCACAGCGCTCCCAGCCCTCACCCTTCCCACAGAGGGCTGACGGTGCACACATGCCCACTGAGGCTCCTCCCCTGGGGAGGGGAGGGCCAGCCCGCTGCTGAGACCCAGCACCAGTTCGCCTCATCCCTTCCAGCCTCCACTAAGCAATGGAGGAAGGAGGAGCAATTTAGGCATCTCCCTTATGGAGCATCCAGTCTGAGTGGGGAGACACAGCCTCTGCCCTTAGGGGCTCCAAATTCTGATGGAGATTGGCCAAGACCTCAAGACCACCCCCCACCCCGTCTAATAGAGGAGGTATCATCCCTGCCTTCAGGCTCTCTGACTAGGGGGACAGATGCCCGCCCTCCAAGAATCCCTGAATGCCAAGACACCTGCTGTTAGATCATGCCATGCCCTTGGTGAGCATGGGGTCTGGAGGGAGTGGCACACTCCTGCCCTCAGGAGTTCCCAAATCTGATGGAGAAGGAGTACCCTTGTCCTCAAGGAGCTCTCCAATGAGGAAGGCACAGGTCCTGGCCTTGGAAGTCCCCAGTTTAATGGGGGAAGACACAGGTCATATCTATAGGGGCTGCACCTCCTACCTTCAGGAAGCTGGTGGTCTGGCAGGATATAGAAGGCCCTGCTACCAGAGTTCCATTCTATTTGGTGAGGAGACATAGCCCTTGATTTGTAGTTATCTCTGAAGTACTTTCTGTCCATACCCATGTAAAATGAACAACTTGACAGTGAAACTCAGAGATGGCATATTAATCACCCTGCGTGGCTCTGGAATATGTGTCCCCAACCCCCAACGCCTCCCTTTAGAATATAAACCCAGTAGTAGCCTCTCCTCCAAGACCCTCACAACTTGCAGATCCCCTCCCGCCATCCCTGGATGATGGGATGATGTTTTAGATGATCCTAGAAAATCCCTTTCTCTTTTTCTCTTCCTGAATCCCTTTATTTGCTGACCTAAATCATTCATGACTTGCAATAAAGGCCTCCGTGGCCCCTTCCCAGCCCCCTGCAGAAAATATTATTTAATGGAAAGGTGACAGTTATGTAATTTAGTCTCTGTCTCCATTATTGATGAATTTGACCATGAAATATTTAGGTTCCTCTGTGTTGTGCCGCATAGGGTCTGACAGTAACAGTGTCATATTCCAGTTTATCCTCACAGAAAATAGGATGTCACTCAGGAATGCCCTGCCTTACCACCCAAGGCTACATCCCACCTCTCAGTACAAACCCTAACTCTCCTCACTCAGGCCTCCACCTGGCACTGACCATGAGGGTTCTTTTGTCCACTGGGACTTTCCCCACAACAAAGGGTCCAGAGTCTACAAAGAGGCCTGTGAATTCAAGACAGTATAAGATAGAAGGGAGGGAGGGAAGTATTGTGTCTTAAGTCTCTACAAGCACTGGCACAATGTTAACTAATTTAATTTTCCATCGCCCCATAAGATAGGTATTATTAGAATCCATTTGCATTTGAAGAAATAAAGGCTCAGAGAGGTTCAGGCACTTTCCCAAGGTCACTCGGGTACCCTGCAGTGGAGTTGAAATGGATCACAGATCGAGCTTGCAAGCCTCTGTTCTTTTCATTCCACTAAGGTAGAAACAGATTCTTCCAAAAGACATGGCTCAGTCAACTTAACACTTGCATTCAGGGACTCCCAGTCTAGTGCTCTTTCTGTCCTGAATCATTGTCCTTAGGTAGGGTGAGGGAAAGACAGAAGAAAGAGAAGACATGATTCTTGTCCTCAAAGGATTCCCAGCCTGCCGTCTTTGGGGAGTTGACATTACTAGCAGGAAGCCACGGCCATGAAGCTGATCTGGACCAAGGATTCTGATGTGCTGGTGCTGGTCAGCAAATAGGAAGGACCAACTCTAGGCAAGTCAACCTCCCTGAAGACCTCTGACCACAGCCTCGGCCCTCACGCCGGCTGTCCGCCCCCCTTCCCTGCCACGTGTGGGTAAGCTGGGACAGTTCTGTTGGGGATACAGCTACAGTGGGGAAACTGAAGCCTGGACACTGTTTTCCTGTCCGGGAAGCTGGAGGAAGGAAGTTTAGCCCATTTAACATGGCACAGCCCTCCCCACTGCCCTGTAACCCTCTGGGGGTGCTGTGTCCCTGAAAAGTCACCAGCAAGACCTTCTTGCTCCTGGCTCTGCAGGCCTTCTGTCTGTCTGTCTGTCCTTAGCTACAGATGATTGATGAGTTCCTCTGGTGCAATGTTGAAATATGCATTAGGCTAATTGCATGCTAATTAAACAGACAAGGCCATTAGGGTTGCTTAGGGGCCCATCTGTGCTCTGGTGCGTCCCAGTGTGGCTGACAGGGCTGGGGGCCTCCAGACACTGAGGACCCAGACTTGCAGGGGGATGGACAAGGTGACCCCTCAGAGGGAGCTGAAGAGGGCTAGCAAGTGGAGTTTGTAGGCATCTCAGTACAAGGGAGAGCTTTCTAACCACCAATCACCAGCTATTAAATGATGGGAGTGAGCTCCCTGGTGTTGAACTTAAGCAAGCAGAAAAATGAGGATCTCTGGAGCATTTTGGGGAAGGAAGGGTGGATACATTCTGAGATTACTTCCATTTCCAAGATTCTGGATTCCTATGACATAGGTCAAGCCCCTCTCCGTGTTCCTATGGCACCCCCATGCCCTGCCGACCAGAGGCAGCCTCACCCTGTCAGGAGGGTCAGGAAGGGGATGCCCCACAGGGAGCAGGGCAGGAGATCTGATTTCCCCACCGAACAAGTTTGTGCTGCAGAGGTCCCAGAGCTCTGAGAGGACAGAGGGGACCCTTGAAGACACCTCCAGTCCCTTCAGGAGACAGGTTCCTGCCAAGGTCTGGGGACAGGCTCGTTTCATCGTCTGGCGCCTCATGTGTAAATATTTCATATCCCCATTGAATATTTTGGGATGATTATGAATTCTTGATGTGATAAGAACCTTGGTATGTATGAGATGCAGTCGGCTGCCACTGGGAAGGAAGGCACATGGGAAGGCAAATCAGATAAATCATTACACATCCTGAGCCCAGGTAAACTGCCAACACCACACGCCAACCACATGCCAACTGCATGCCAGCACACAACTGCATGGCATCCACACTCCACCCACGTGCCAACCACATGCCACCCATATGGCACATACACACACCACATCCATTTTACTCTCTGATCCTGGTAGTTACCATCAGCAGCAGCAGCATCTCACCCCTCCACCTGGCACATGACCATTCCCAGAGGATATCCATGGCTAGCACCAGAAGGACGGAGACTATGACCTTCTGCTAACTATAGCAAAGAGAGGAAACCACCATCCTCTCCATGCAAAGCCAAAATGACCCTTAGGCAGTAAAATCTGTCCATTTGTTTGCATTAAAAATCTGTTTCTTTGGCAATTACAATGTCTATTCCATTAAGGGGAAGGGAAAAGAGGAGAGTGCAGATAAAACAAGACTGGCCACGTGCTAATCACTATTAAAGCTGAGGCATGGTACGCGTGAATCCATTATAGTATTCTCTTTACTTGGGGATATGTTTAAAATTTCCCATAATAAAACTCATGTGTTTTTGTGGTTTTGAGGGTTTTATTTTTTTGTTTTTTTGAGACAGAGTTTCACTCCATTTCCTGGGCAGGAGTGCCGTGGCTTCGACCTAGCTCACAGCAACCTCAAACTCAAGTTCAAACAATCCTGCCTCAGCCTCCCCAGCAGCTGGGACTACAGGTGCCCACCACAACACTCAGTTAATTTTTTCTATTTTTAGTAGAGAGGGAGTTTCACTCTTGCTCAGGCTGGCCTTGAATTCCTAAGTTCAAGCGATCCTCCTGCCTTGGCCTCCCAGAATGCTAGGGTTACAGGCATGAGCCATCGCACCCAACCACTTGTGTGCTTTTTAGGTCCAGTCTACATATTGCCAGAGTAGGCACCTTCATGGGAATTCAAAAGCCTCCCTGCTGCCCACCCCAGGTGGGGCCTGACTCTGGCCAGCCCCATTCTGTGGGAGAAGGGCACAGTCTACATGCTTCTCCCACTCTCCCAGTAGAGCTTCTTTCCCTCTCGCCCACTCAGCAGGCCACTTCTGCCCTTCCAAGTTGGGGAGTGGGGCAGATACAGAGCAGGAAAGGTTTCACGTGCCTGGTAGCATCAAGTACTCTAGTGATGCTCTCCCTGGGTGTGGCATGTATGTAAAGCTCAGTTGATTCTCATGGGTGACCAACCTTCATGGGTTCCTTGTAAACATCCCCCCCAAAAATATGGCTCTCCCCTGGCTGAGCTTTCTCAGCTGTCAGTCATCCATCCCTGATGCAGGTGTGGCACTATCCACCTGTCATTTCACCTGCCCTCAATCTCTGGGTACCTGCTGGTCCATCTCTTTGGAAAGTATATAAGCTCCCCCCACCCCTGAGCTGGTCCCCAGATGCTTCATGAGAAACCCTCAGTGTCCTTTGCCCCTATAAACACAGACTTGTCTGCTGTCAAAGCCAGAGACAGCTCCTGACTCTTCAGCAGGTGTTCCTGGCATTCGTTCTAAAACCGACCACCAGGAGAGATAAGACTCCCTCCTTTAAACCTCCAGCTGTCCCAGACTCCCGGCCTCTCTTACAGAGAACCCCAGCTCTCAGACACCACCTGTGTAAGCCCTGCCCAGTTGGTCTCTAACCTCACTTTGGATGTGGACTAGTTGGCACCCGTTAACTGTGGGGCCTCAACTAATACAGAAATAATGTGATTTAACTTCCTGTTACCCTAGATGACTCAGCAGAAAGTGATTTGTGTCATTAGAGAACAGCAGAGGAAGTGATGATGCCTCCAGCCGGAGGGCAGGACAGGGTTCCTGAGGAGGGAGCACTTGTATGGATAGCGATCCGGAGCTGGGGAGGCCCAGGAGGAAGGACAGGCAGAAGGGAGAACATGGAAAAGGCTTCAAGGTGGGAAGTGGAGGAACATGTGTTCGATCAACTCAGCACATAGTTCAACAATCTACTATGCTTCATTCAGAGCAAAGAAAGGGGGATATGAGAATAAGGTTGGGAAAGTGGGTGCCCTGGATCTGACCACGGAGGGCCTTAAACGCCAGGTGAAAGTGTGCAGATGGTACTAAGGGACTCCATTGCTCTACTGAGGGTGGTCCTAGATGGGCTCGCTAAAGGCCATGCCCTAGATGGTACTCAATGATGTGATCATTAGGAAGGACTCTCCAGAGAAAGCGAGAGGAAGGCAGGGGAGGGCAGAGGAAAGGGCTGAGCAGGGATGTGAACTCCAAGGAAGTCTGGCTCCAGTCCGATACCCTGGGGAGTTCTGGAGTATGAATAACACACACATTTAGCTCCGCTTTGAGGCAAGAGACCTGGCCTTTTTTTTACCTCATCAGCTGTGGGCCACTCCTAGGGGGGGCATAACTTCCTGAACATGATGACTCCCATCAGCTGTGGGCCACCCATGGGGGGACCATAACTTCCTGAACATGATGACTCTCATTGGCTCAGGGCAATTCTCCAAAGAAGGAGCAGTCATGAGTTCCTGTCAGTCAACACAGCAGCTGCCATGAGGGGAGCCAACAGGGCCTCAGTAGGGTCCCCTACAAGGCCATTTGTTTTGGTTTTAAATAGGGGGAGTGGGGCATTACATGGTAGGTATATTAAGGAAAATTAATTTTCAATCCTATGGGAGATGGTTTGGAGGAGGGATTATAAGCACCCAGAACAAGGGTCTAAACTAAGAAAGTGGCAGGGGAGAGCAAGAAGAGAGACAGATGACCAGGGGCAAAAGAACTAGACTTGGCAAAGACTTCAGAGATGAAGTTCAGATTTTTAAAGCCTGGATGAATGTCAGTGGGGACACCACAAACAGAATTAGTGCACCTGCAAGAGGCATGGGATGTAAAAGGAAAGTTGCTTTCTCTGGAAGGTGTTTGAGGTACCAGTAGAGCATTGTACTGGTTTCCCAGGGCTGCCACAACAAACACCAAAACCTTGGATGGCTTAAAAGAACAGAAACTTACTCTCTCACAGTCCTGGAGGCTAGAAGTCCAAAATCAAGGTGGTAACAGGGCCATGCTTCCTCAAAAGGTTCTAGGGAAGAATCCTTCCTCGCCTCTTCCTGACTTCTGGTGTAGACAGAACCAGCCACGTGCTGCTCCTTGGCTTTTGGATGCGTCCCCCTGATCTCTGCTGTGGACACCCAGCATTCTCCCTGGGTGAATGTCCAAATCACCCTTCTTATAAGAATCCCAGTCACGGCT
>CAUYRH010011421.1:0-12668 GCA_963574655.1 Perodicticus potto | reverse complement strand
TTATAGGTGGAATCCTCTGCAGTAGCTACCTCACAGTTCCTTGGAGGGGTTGCTCTGGACTGATTTTTCATGATGCCAGGAGTTTTCTGCTGATTGTTCCTCATAAGTGATTTCTTTTATCTGTTTCCTTGCCCTAATTTTTCTTTGACTTCTTCCTGCTCTTTAAGTTGCTGTGCCTCTGGACTAGGGTTTTGATGAGTCCTTTTGGTACAGGACCAGAAGGATGAGAACCTTGAAGAGCAAGGTTCTATATTTTGGAAGAGGTTTAGTAATATAGGTACTAGTTCTTCTTTAAAGGTTTTGGTAGAATTCTGACATGAAGCCATCTGTTCCCGGGCTTTTCTTTTTAGGGAGATTTTGTATTGTTCATGCTATTTCATAACTTAATATAGGCCTGTTCAAAATTTCCACTTTGTTCTGGCTAAGTCTTGGTAGGTGGCGTGCTTCCAAGTATTGGTCAGTTTCCTTCAGATTTTCACATTTCTGAGAGTAAAGTTTCTTGTAATATTCGTTAAGTATTTTTTGAATTTCTGAGGGGTCTGTTGTTATTTCATCTTTACCATTTCTGATTGATGAAATTAGAGATTTTACTCTTTTTTTCCTGGTTAAGTTAGCCAAAGGTTTATCTGTTTTATTGAACTTTTCAAAAAACCAACTTTTTGACTTATTGATCTGTTATATGATTCTTTTGTTTTCAATTTCATTTAATTCTGCTCTTATTTTGGTTATTTCTTTTCTTCTGCTGGGTTTGGGGTTGGAATGTTCTTCCTTCTCCAGTTGCTTAAGAGGTCCCATTACGTTGTTAACTTCCTCTCTTTCCGCTTTCTTAAGGAAAGCTTGCAGTGCTATAAATTTCACTCATAGGACTGTCTTTGCAGTTTCCGAGAGGTTCTGATAATTCATGTCTTCATTGTCATTCTCGTCTATGACCCATCTATCCTTAGCATAAGGTTATTTAGCTTCCATGGTTTTGTATGAGTATGCATATTCCTGTTGTTATGGTGTTCAACTTTTATTCCATGATGGTCTGAGAAGATGCAAGGAATAGTTTCTATTTTTTTTTAATTTGCTGAGGTTAGACTTGTGACCTAGGATGTGATCGATTTTGGAGTATGATCCATGGGCTGATGGGAAGAATGTTTATTCAGTTTTGTTGGGATGAAATGTTCTGTAGATATCTGTTAATCCAGATGTTGAATAGTTAAGTTTAAATCTAAAATTTCTTTGCTTAGCTTCTTTTTGGAGGATCTATCCAGCACTGCTAAAGGGGTGTTAACAATCTCCAACTACTATGGAGCTGGAAGTAATCAACTTGCTCATGTCTGTTAGAGTTTCTCTTATAAATTGAGGCACATTCTGGTTGGGTGCATAAATATTAATAATTGAAATCTCATCATATTGAGTATTACCTTAACAAATAAGAAGTGTCCATCCTTATCCTTCCTCATTTTGGTTGGTTTAAATCCTATTGTATCTGTGAATAAGATTGCAACACCTGCTTTTTTCTGCTTTCCATTTGCTTGGAATATAGATGACCAACCCTTCCTCTTGAGTCTATATTTATCTTTTAAGGTAAGATGAAATTCTTGTATTCAACAGATATCTGGCCTGAGTTTTTGTATCCAGTCAGCCAACCTGTGCCTCTTTAGAGGACAATTTAAACCATTCACATTAATTGAGAATATTGATACGCCTTTCAAACGTCCAGTGGACATTTTTAATCCTTTCATGACTGTGGAAGTTGGAATTTGATCAAAAGATTCTGAGTGGGCTTACTTTTGTGGGGGAGGATTACACTGGTCATTAAGGAGGATAGGAGTGAGAATATCCTGGAGACCTGGTTTAGTTATGGCAAATTTCTTCAACATGTGGGTGTCATTAAATTATTTAATTTCTCCATCATAAATGAAACTCAGTTTAGCTGGATACATGATCCTGGGTTGAAAGTTATTTTGTTTTAGGAGACTAAAAGTCAATGACCATCCTCTTCTAGCTTGAAAGATTTCAGCAGAGAGATCTGCAGTTATTCTAATATTCTTCACCTTGTAGGTTATGGATTTCTTGCGTTTGGCTGCTTTCAGAACTTTCTCCTTCATATTAACTTTAGTGAAATTGATTATGATGTGTCTGGGGGATGTCTTATTTGAGTTTAGTCATGCTGGAGTTCTGAAACTGTCTGGTATTTGAATTTCAGAATCTCTTGGCATGTCTGAAAAGTTCTCTTTCATAATCTCATGAAGAAGAGACTCTGTGTCTTGTGAAGCTGCTTTGTCACTTTCAGGGATCCCTATGAGGTGAATTTTGGTTTTCTTCAAATTATGCCAGAGCTCTCTGAGAGAGCGATCTGTTTTGCCTTCCATTTCTCTTCGTCTTTGAAGGTTTGGGAGCATTCGAAAGCTTTGTCTTCAATGTCAGAAATCTTTTCTTCTGCTTACTCCATTCTGTTACTGAGGGATTCTACTGTATTTCTCATATCTTTGAGGGCTGCAACTTCTTGTCTCAATGTGTCAAAATCTTTGGTCATTTTGTCTTTAAATTTACTGAATTCTTGAGACATCTTTTGGATTACCACTTGAAATTCTAATTCCATCTTTTCATCCATTCTGTTGATCTTATTTGCTATCCAGATTCTGAAATCGATTTCTGACATCTCAGACATTTTTTTATGCATGGGATCTTGTGCTGTGTCTGCCTTGTCATTCCTTGGAGGAGTTGGTCTACTCTGATTATTCATATTGCCAGAGATTTTCGGTTGATTCCGCCCCATGATTGTTTTTCACCATTCATCTGGTCATACTCAGAGTAGGGGAGGTGTCTCTCCCCAACCCCAGGGGATCACTCTATTGTTGCTGGAACTTTGTAGGCAGTGACCCTGTGTAGCTCCTCTGGGAATGCCTTAGACAGGGAGTTTTGGGTGTGGGACCAGCTCCAGAGTGTGGCACCCCCATATTCAGCAGCAGGGTGGGGGATGGTTCACATGGTTCTGGGGATGCCAGGCACCTGGTGACTTTGGCAAAGAAAGCCCACAGCTCTAGTCTCTGGCCAGGAGGAGAGCTCCACACAGAGGCAGGGAGGGCTCTAGAGAGAGGGCCCTGGTCCCACGGCTTCCAGAGTTCCTGGCCAGATGGGTGGGGCCAGTGCAGAGGCAGGGAGGGTACAGGAGGGAGACGCAGGTTGTGAGGCTCCTGCAGTCCCTGGCCTGAGGCCCAGCGGGCATGGGGTGCAGTTGTCGCTGGAGTCCCTGGCCAAGGGGGTTCCTGCTAAGTCCCTGCCCAGGTGCAGGGGTGTGGAGGCCCTTGTGGTGCAGGGATATGGGGCTGCATGGTCGCCAGTAGAGTCCCTGGCCAAAGGTGAGCCTGCAGATGCCCGGTGGTCTCTGGGCTGCTTGTTTTCACAGGGGCAGTCCCTGGCTGGAGTTGGGCCTGCAGAAGCCCAGCGGGCAGAGGCACAAGCTGTGCAGTTGCCAGGGGAGTCTCTGACCGGGTTGGGCCTGCAGAGGCCTGACATGTGCGGGGCATGGGCCTTGCCAACCCTGGTAGAGTCCCTGGCCAGCGGCAGGTGTGCGGGGTCCCAGCAGGCACTGGACGCCGGGCCACACAGTCACTGATAGAGTCCCTGAATGGGAGCGGGGCTGCGGAAGCCCAGCAGGTTTCAGGTGCAGGGCATGGGGCCACGCAGTCACCTGCAGAGTCCCTGGCTGGGGGAGGGATGCTCACCGCAGCCCCCCAGAGTCTCTTGCTGGTGGGGTGCTTGGCCCGGCAGGCAGTGGGGGACACTGCAGAAGAACCTCCTCCCTCAGTCTCAGCAGGGGTTAGGCTTCTGGTTCGTCAGGTAAGGGGGACAGGGTGTACTGTAAGTTCAGAATGGCAGGGAAAACTTTAGTTCAGTTTTTCTACCTAGCAAGAGAGTGTTCAGAATCAGAGCAGGGTCCCTCTGAGGAAGCAGTCCCCACTTCCCACAGCACTCCTCCGTTGGGTGAGACAAGAGGTCCACAGTTCACTGCTTGTCTGCAGAAAACCTGCAGGAACAAACAAAGAGAAAAAAGAAAGAAAACAGAAAAACAATAAAAACCACAGCTCTTTTGGTGGAGGGGACGGACACTTTTCCTTTCAGATGAATTTTTCACCTGAAACTTGCTTTCTTGGAGTCACAGTTTGCCTCAGCAGAGGTGACATGCAGTTATCACTTCTCTCTCTTGGCTGGGCTCCCAGTCTTCAGCTTAATTGGGCAGTTTCTGGAGGTTATCTTTCCTTTTGGACAGGAACCTCTTTTGGAAGCTACTTCTAGTTGGCCATCTTGCTTCGCCCCCCTGATATTCTTATTTATTGTTATCAATTACTGAAAAATGTTTTGTATCAGTTTTTGCCTTACGTATTTTGAGGGTATATTAGATACATCTAAGTTTATAAACAATATTCTTACTGAGTTGAAGATTTATTCATAAAAAATTTTTAAATCTGTTTATATCAATCTAGCTCCAGCTATTTTTATTAATAGTTTTCCAGTAAATTTTTTCCACTTTTTTTTTTTTTTTTTTTTGCTGTTTTTGGCCGGGGCTGGGTTTGAACTCATCATCTTTGGTATATGGGGCCAGTGCCTTACTCCTTTGAGCCACAGGCACCACCCTTTTTCCACTTTTGTTTTTAAATTTCAGAATGTTACAGGGGTACAAATGTTTTCCTTTCCACTATTAGACTCTTCCTTTACTTTCCATGACATTTTATATATTTTATGTTTATTTTCTTGAAATAGCATACAGCTGTATTTTAAAACAGTAAATCTAAGATTATTTTTACAATGACCTCTCTGATCCTTTTAAATTTTCGTAATTACTAATATATTTGAAATTACTGTTATCACGCTTTTTCTTCTATTGATCCTGTTTTCAATGCTTCAATGATTTTGTATTATTTGAGTCTTTTATCCTGCTACAATTGAAATGTTAAATGCTATTTCTTTTCTTTACACAGTTTTCTTAACTTTTAACACATATATATTTAAGTAAAAGTCCAAAATGAATCAAAACTCAGTTTCCTTCTTAGTAAAACAAAGTTACCTTCTTTTTCATACAATTTAGTTCTCTGGTTTTACTACCCCAAATGATACATCATTGTGGTTGTTCTATACAACAGTGCTTAATTAGCATTACCCACATCCATCAGTTTCCTTGTTCACCATTCATTCTTGCTCTCAGCATTATCTTTTGGATTTATTTCCCTTCTTCCTAATGTACAACCTTTAAAATTTCTGCAAAAAGAGTGGAATGGAAACAAATTCTGTTCCTTTCTTTTTTTCTTTTTTTTATTAAATCATAGCTGTGTACATTAATGCTATCATGGGGTACAATGTGCTGGCTTCATATACAATCTGAAATATTTTCATCAAATTGATTAACACAACCTTCATGGCACTTTCTTAGTTATTGTGTTAAGACATTTGTATTCTGCTTTCAGTAGGTTTCACCTGTACCCTTCTAAGATGCACCATAGGTGTGGACCCACCAATTACCCTTCCTCACCCCTCCCCTCCTCTTCCTTGCCCAAGTGCCAGCTTTTGGGCAAAGGACTGGCTAATCACTACTCCTGGAGCACCCAAGCCAACTTCTCCTTATCTGTTCATCTAGCCAAATGGTGTAAAATAATCATGGGGCGGAATCAGCGGAGAAACTCTGATAACATGAATAACCAAATTAGATCAACTCTCCCCACCCAAGGAACAGTTTGGTGGACACAACTGAAGATCCCATTCATAAACAGATGGCTGAGATGTCAGACACCGAATTCTGTTCTGTTTTTTAACAGAAATATATTCCGTTGGTACTGGGATTCTGCTAGTAGACCTTGGGAAGTAACTATTTTGTGAACGTAACTGAATACTAACATATAGCTCTTAGGGAGCCCTGAATTCTCACCCTTTGCCAAGAGCCTTCTACCAGCAGAAGACGGGTAGGATGAATAATGGTGAATGAAGAACAGCATATTCACACATTGAAATACTATATAGCCACGAGAGTGAGTGACCTACAGCTACACAAATAGCATGACTGCATCTCAAATATAGACACCCACCATGAAAGGGTTTGCACTGTATGCTATATTGGTAGAAAGTTTAACAAGGGATAAAACTAATAACTAATCTGTAATGTTGGAAGATAGGACAGTAACACCAATGACAGACTTCTGGGTTTTTCCTAATAGTCTCCTAATTCTTGATCAGGATGCTTATTGCACAGATACATTTACTCTGCAGAAATATCAAGCGGTATACTCCTGATCTGAGTACTTTTCTGCATGATTATACTTTTGAAAAAACTACAAGCAACGACAAATAACCCAAATAGGATGCTATTAAGCAAAGTAACTTCTAGGTTCTATCCAGGAACTATGACAAATTTTATGACAATCTTTATGCTCTAGGAATTTATAGTCAAGTAGGGGAGATGAGATTAAAAACAAAACCATATTATTTTACATAGCCAGGACGATTAAAGTGTGAGGTAAAACATATTTCAGGAACAATTTCTTCTGCTCTCACCATGAGGGAAGTCCACAGAAGGTGATAGTGAGCCAAGCTTTGTGTCCTTAGTTCAGTAAGCACAGTGTAAAGGAAAAGGCCTTTCTAAGCATGGGAACCCCAGAAGGTTATGTTAACTCAGAAGGGAAGAGCAGAACACAAATAGTGACAAAGTGAGAATGCCCTACGTGGGGTGTGCCTCGGCAATTCAAAGGTGTTCATCTTTATGTATTTGTTGAGCATTTGACAGTTTTCAAAGAGCACTTTCCTCATATTCAGTTACAAGACTCTCGTCTTCCAAGGAGAAGTATCTCTATCACTGCTGTGCTGACTATGCAACATCCATAAGTGGTGAAAGGAAGGGAGAAAGGAAAGAAGCCAGGCTGCAAACAGTAATAACAGGCACAACAGTAACGGAAAAAATTATCTGTCTGTCTGTCTGTCTGTCTAGCTATTCATTTCATCCTTATTATGAAGTGAAAGTTTGATTTGGGTACAAGGTTATGATGGACAAGTTATTTTTATTCCAAGTACTTGGAGAATATTATTCTATATTTTGTAGCTTAAATTTTAGTTAAGAAGTCAGGGATCAGTCTGTTATAGATAATTTATCTTTTCTATTTCTATTCTTAAAAATAAAACAAATAAAAAAATACTATGCAAAACATCTCTTTGATTTGGGCATACATGAGCATGAAGGTTAGCTATTGTGCACACAGATGTATGTTCTTTTATATTTATCTTGGTCTGAGTCTCATTGTTTCCACAATCTGGGTATTCTGTCTTATATCAGTCCAGAAAATACTCAGCCCTTATATGTTCAGCTATTGACTCTCACCATTTCTTCTATTTTTCTCACCCATAAATAATAAGACCTAAGATTGACCTTTCTTTTCCATCTGCCATATCTCATAACCTTTTTGTATATCCATCCATTTTGTTTCTTTTCTATGTTTCTGGATGAATTTTTTTCATGTATTGTATCCAATTAAATAATGTTCTCTTCATTTCTATCTAATTTTAACCATTTATTTATTCCTTTTAATTTTTATTTCTAAATTATATATTTAGTTCTCTAAAATAAATTCCAGGTGAGTTGTGATACCTTGTTTATCATACTTTAAATTCTCTTTTATTTGTTTAAATATTTTAATCATAGTCATTCTATATTTTGATTCTGATAAATTATTTAAATCATTATATTTCCAAATCTACTGTCTATCATTTCTACAAACTTTTGCTTTGTGGGAATTGTTGTATCATGTGCCTTGTATGTTGAAACACAGAACTCGTATTTGTAATATGCTAATACGTAGAACCAAGAGAGGCCTGCATTGGTTGCAAATTCTCCAAAAGGGCCTTGAGTTAACCTTAATGAGGCAAACAAGACATTACCAAAGAAGGATCACTTTGAATTTATTCCTTACTGTGTCATTTTCTGGGTCATACAGAGAGACAAAATTTTAATTTTGTTGCCAAAGGCAAGCCAGTGTTTATTGCCTCATCTACTGGGAGCCAAGTCCAAAAGAGATAAGTTCTGTTATTATTTCCCTTTGTTGTTTGGTAGTTTTTTTTTCTTTGTTATTTGGTAGACTTGGGATGTAAACAAAATAAAATGGGAGTTTGTTTTTTCCTCATTTGGGGGACCCAAGATTTTTCTCATTTTCTCTTCAAAGACCTAAAATACCCAAAGCTCTGAGATCCTGGTCCAGGCAGAGGTCCTCAGAGCAACCTCACATCGGCTGTGACCATTGACCTCTTGTGTTGTTTCCACTTTTTCATTCTCTGAGGATGGCATTCCTTTCATTCAGGCACGGTGTGTCTTTTAAAAGTTACATGTTGCATTTTTAAGCAGGTTTGGTGTTTTGTAATGGGAAGATTTTTAACTTGAATTGCTGAAAACATAAATGTATAATTCTGTACAAAGTTACAGATGGAAGATAAATGCTGAGAATGGCATCAGGGAAATTATTCTTCCCCAGAGTGAAACGGAAGAAAGATTGGACTCCTTATTTGGCTGGTGTTCTCTGCTCTTCCCTTTTTTTTTTTTGGCATGGAGGATGAAAGAAACAGAAATTATAGAATTAGATGGTTTTGCAACACATTTTTACGTAATTCATTTTTATACGCAAATTTATGTATATATATGCATATATATGCCAGTAAAAGAACCAGGACAAAATATATTTGACACATTTTATCTTACAAATAAATAAAACATATTAATGTAAATTATAGATAATTTTGCTTCTGTTTTGGATTCAAGAAATCTAGTCTCCGACAGAAAATCAAGAATCACCCCATAGGTATTCTCTCCCAACATAAAATTCATGAACATTAAGAAAAAAAGAAAAAACTCTATCTTTTGTTACTTTCAATTACAATATTGCAATACTTTGCCACGAGAAAAGATTACGAGTGTTTTTCACTCATTTGTGGAGATAAAAAAGACACCCATGTATCACTTTCTTTGATGGAAAGAAAGAGTTTCCATCAAACAAGTTTTATTACCTTCAAACAAGTGACAGAATGAACACTCTTGGCAGCCACTGATTGACAAATTGACAAAAACCTCAGACATAACAATGTTTGCCCCTCTAAATGACATTTAACATACTCTGCAATGTAAGATAATTTCTTCTCTTGAGCAGATAAGGAGTCTAATTGCTTATTACAACGGAGCAGAAGTCATTCGAACCATCTTGACTGTCTTCTGTTTCTACTAAGGACAACAGAGAACATTAGGAGAGATTTTTATTTGCTTAAAAAAGTAGAACTACATGTTTTTATATTTTAATATCTGTACACATTATACATATATATGCACATACACATACATGTGATCACATGGAGTGTGTATGTGCTCCCAGTATGAGGTGTATGAAAGTGAAATCTGAACCATCTTGACCAGTATTCCAGAGATAATATGAAATGTCATGATGAAAGGAAAACAAAACATTTAGATGTTTCTATCCTGCCTCTGCCATTTACAACCTGGGTGATTCGAAAAGCATTAAAGCTGCTCAATCCAAAGTTTCTCAGACTTCAGTGACAGATGATAGTGAAAGTTAAGTGAGATGAAGCACCTGCAGGGTAATTCCCATCAGTCCCCTTACTCTATAAAGGATGCTTATGGGGGAGAGACGAGGAACACAAGCACCCACACTCTGCCCCCGAGCGTTATTTATCTGCTTTCCTTCGTCTATACAGGTGTGCATACATCTAAGTATCTGTGCTTGTTTGTATATATGCATAGGTATCTAGCCTTTTAGGGTTGAGTTTCCCAAAGAAATGTGGTTGATGTATTCACAGTGACTCATGAGACTATTGTCGCACAGAAATTGGGACGACTTGGACCCTGGGCAAGTCATTCCTTAGGGAAAGGATGCTCACCATCTTGACAGGGACAGAATAGTGACCAACGTTGGAGAGATAAAAAATGGCTTTATCCAATGAAAAAGCTGTGTTAATTCAGTACTGGAAACGGTCAGCTCAGAGCAGAAGTGAGACTCCAGAAAAAGAGGGAGAAAGATGGGATAAAAGAAGAACCACAAACACTACTGTCTGTAGCAAAATGAAACCTACACAAATCACAGTGGAGAGGTCATTGTATGATGGGGCATTAGTTGAAGGTGCTTCAACTGGGATGGTCCTTGAGGTCCACCCAGTCTGGACAGCTATTTTTCACAATCCCAGAAAGGGTATTTAACCAGAGATGTTATAAAACAGCAGAAGCACAATGGCTGTGCAATGAAAACTACACAACTGTTCATTATTCATATAATGATATAAGCATAATGACATAGCACAAACTCCAAAGTATATTAGTGGTGCTTTTGGATGTAAGTAGTCCATTTCTCCTCCCTAAGGACAGGGAAAATGCCTACTCTGATCACTGCAAATGCACATTGGGTCATGCAGGTAGAAAAGTGCATACGTGGAATAAATATATGATAATAGGAAGTAATGAGATCATGGGAGTATCAGGTCCACATAAAAGCATGCATAGCCAATTGTTTTAAACCTTGTGCTGGCTAAACAGAGCACATACTTTGGGTAGGATTTGGTACAGGCCTGGTAGTTGTTAACCTGTTTTACTGAAATAGGACTGGGTTCTTCTGTTGAACCAATCTTTTCTTGCCTCTAGCCTTCCTTACTTAGAATTGTTGCCTTTTTTATCTAAAACATTTGTAATTAATTGTAAAACATTCTGCCTCTTTTTTGAAGCTGATGGAAGTTCACAATTTTGCAGACTCTTCCCACTAATATCTGAGCATATCTGTTAAATGTGCACAATTTCTAACCCTTTCTGTCATTGTCTTCTACAGATAACTTGTTGGCCATCTCTATGTATCCTTCTTTCTGAGTTCTCTGGCACCAGCAACACCAGAGATATTTTATTTATAAAAGAAACAAAGAACTTTTCAGATCTGATCACAGCTGACCCCCATGCCGACCACCTCACCCCACCCCCAGCACAGACCTGTCCATCATTCATTGTTCACCTTAACATTATTACACATTTTTGTGGACCATAGTGAAAGAACATTTCAATAACAGATATAGGAAGGAAGCCATTGGCTTTCAGAGGCAGCTAACCACAAATAATTAGAATGACTTCCAAGAGAAGGAGCTAGATCTGAAATGTTCTCATTAAAGTTTTGCGCTCATGAGGGAGAATCACAGTCTCTAGCCAAACCATGCAGCAGCTTTGCCAGCCTCCCCTTGCTAATATCTACAGTCCTACAAAAAAGCTGAATGATTTCCCAGAGAAATTTTTTTTAAAAAAGGTAATTTGATTGAACAATGGAGAACCAGATTACAGAAGTATCTCAGGGTTTGTAAGTCCATTGAAACATACTGTTTTGGGATAGTGTAGGATTTTAAAACCTAATGTCTACATCAGAGGAGCCACTGTTCATGGATTTTGCTTTTATTTTGAACACACCCTTGAGATATCTTGCATTTCATGTCGGTCAAGAGGTGGAATTTTCAGGTCATTGAGATATCAAGAAATTAGGTTTCCCAAAGTCTCTGAGTGAGGAAATGAGAAGCAGTAGGTGAGTGACGAGGAAGTCCCCCAGAAAGTCACTGGCGCTGTCTCTGAGCCATGAGCATTCCTAATGCCAGCTGCTCATGGGAAGTGCCTTGGGTGTCATTGGATTCATCTTTTTAAAAAAGTTCCTTCTATTAGTGTGATCAGGCAAAAACAACTCAAGAAATTCTCGCATAACCTGACACCAATTCGTATGCGGCCAGTGATACTATACAGCCAGAAGAAATATTGGCAGCAACCTTAGGGACCATGAGAACTTAAGGCTGTCATGTCTGCATGAAAGAGATCTTTATGTTGCCCTGATAGAGACCAAGTAAAAACCAAAGCCAAAATTTCAAATACAATCTCAGAAATATTTCATCTGTGTAGTGTTTCCATATTTTTACTGTGATTTGGTAATAGATAAAACCAAATTGCCTTTAAGGTAACCCCCCCAAACACTTTTTTTTCCAGAAAATAACAATTTCAACATGACCTTGTCTTGGTATAATTCACTACATAGAGATTAAACAGAATATAAAAAAATCTACATTTGTATTCCCAAATATATATAACAAATATATCTCCTAAAGTCCCAAATATATATAACAAAACTTTTTTCTATTTTTCATTGAAACTGAAGCTACTTTAACCAGGTTAAAAAGCAGTGCAATGCGAATCAAAAACATTCAGTGGGGAAAAGACTCCCTATTTAACAAATGGTGCTGGGTGAACTGGCTGGCGACCTGTAGAAGACTGAAACTGGACCCCCACCTTTCACCATTAACAAAAATTGATTCTCACTGTATAAAAGATGTAAGTTAAAGACATAAATCTATAAAAATACTAGAAGAGAAGGCAGGGAAAACACTTGAAAAAATCGTCCTGGGAGAATATTTTATGAGGAAGACCCCCCGGGGCAATTGAAGCAATGCCAAAAATACATTACTGGGATCTGATCAAACTAAAAAGCTTCTGCACAGCCAAGAACACAGTAAGTAAAGCAAGCAGACAGCCCTCAGAATAGGAGAAGATATTTGCAGGTTATGTCTCCAACAAAGGTTTAATAACCAGAATCCACAGAGAACTCAAGTGTATTAGCAAGAAAAGAATAAGTGAT
>CAUYRH010011420.1:0-15689 GCA_963574655.1 Perodicticus potto | reverse complement strand
ACCCTAGTGAATCAGTTACTCTGGGTTGAAGTCTTAGCTGTGGAGAAATACCAGCAATTAAGTCACCCCACCCCCCACAGGCAACAATTGGAAAAGGAAAATCAAACCTTCCCACAACCACACACCCAGGGTACCACTTTGGATAGTCCTTGGGTGATTGGTCAGTTCAAGAGGTCCAAATCAATTGTCCCAGTCAGCACCAGTCTCAGGTGGGAGAGTTCAAAAGGTCTCTGGCAACTAGATGGCAGGGGTCTGCTAGCAGCTCGTGTATGACTCGCTCCGATGCTCCGTGAGGTCAGAAGGACCCACCCAGCAAATAAATTAGTCTGGGAAGGTTGATGCCTCCTTCCTCAGATTGCACCTCTGTCACACCCAGTCAGTGGTTACCCTGCATGGCTGTGATCCAGTTCCCTCCAATGAGCAGATGCTCCAGGGGTTTGCACCTGCCTGAGTCATACATAGGGAGATCTATGTCTCCTCAGCCAGGCCACCACCCTCTTCCACTATCTGGCAGGGAGGTGAGGCTTGACAACCTCAGGGGCTTAATGGGGGGGTAGGGTGGTTCACTCAGTTCTAGCCCTGCCCGTAATTGATGTTGCTGACAGAACAGAACAACATCACAAAATTTGTTTCTCTCCTGGCTATATTCCCGTGTAGATCAGGTGCTGTTTGAGCAACTCAGCCCTGTCTATGCCGCTGCCCAGTCTCGGCTGCAGTTTGTGTTAGGGCAGATGTGGTCAGAACTCTCATTTAGCTGTCAGTTCCTGCCTGCCTTTGTCTCAGCTATAATCCCCTGAGGGCTGGGTGGGTCTGAGGTTCAGTGAAGCAGTCCTCTGGGTCAGCCCCACCCTTGGAGTCTGCTGTCTCTGCACGCATATTCTAGTACCCATGCTCCGCCCAGGCCGGTACCGCCTCAGGCGTACCCTTTACTCACAGGGCCTGCATTTCTGTCCCAGATCTGTTCTGCCAGTGGCTGCCACCAGATAAGATGCCCATCTTCCTCTGGTTACCCAGAGAGACTGGGAGTGTCCTTTCAAAATATCCCCAGGGGTGTGAGCCCTATTGTTCCTGCCACTGCAGCTGCTGCTCTGTGCCTCAGGGCACTGCCTCTCCTGTACGCTTCCCTCTCAGTTGACCATCATCTCCTTTCTCCCATGCTGGAGAATCAGCACAGATTAGCAAAGCCCATGCCCCGTCCACATCCCTCAAGAAAATGCCCAGGAATCTGGACTCCATGGGGGACAGGCTTCTAGACCTCGGGGTGAGAGTGGAGGGGAGTGCTGGGATTTCAGAATTACAGGTAGAGAATATATAAAGTTTTATACAGTTTTATGCCTGGCAGGACAGTGCCATGGCACCCTAGTAGGGGAAGGAGTTCCAGTTTTTAGAGGGTCTCTCCTGTTGGCTAAAATGGGAGGATATTTGAACTCTGTTCACTTGTTTGTATGGAGTATACTGTGAGCCATTCTCATGGGGGAGAGGACTCTTATCCACTTGGCAATGGATTTTGTACCTTTTGTTTGTATCCTTGGGGTTGCAGCCTGCCTGAGCAGGGTTGATGTGCATTCTTCAACCTTCTCTCTTGGCTCAGATCCGAACCATCAGCTTTCTTGCTAAATTTCTGTCCTTTAACTCTCCTTCTGGATGGGAGCTTCTGTGGAAAGCTGGCTCTAGTCGGCCCTCCACCCCCCCTACTTTACTTTTTATGAGCCTATTATCTTATCTGGAAAAAAAAAAAAGTAGGATTTTTCTGATTGGATTGTTATGATTAAATGAGTAAAATGTAAAGGACTCACATCATTATTACTGGATGCAAAAAATGTACACTGTTTTGTGATGATTATTCAGCCAATATTAAGGCAATGGCCTTTTAAAGAGTACAAAGCATTATTTATTTGTCAAGTTATTGAAAATGCTGCTATGCTCTTCAGATATGTCTATATTTTTATTAATTCAACAAATTGATTGTTGACCAACATGATGTTAAGAACTGTGCTAGATGTTCAGATTAAGAAGATAAACATCAGTTGGGCACAGTAGCTCACACCTGTAATCCTACCACTCTGGGAGGCGGAGGTGAGTGGATTGCTTGAGCTCAGGAGTACAAGACCAGCCCAAGCAAGAGCGAAACTCCTATCTCTACTAAAAATAGAAAAACTCGCTGGGTGCTGTGGCAGGCGCCTGTAGTCCCAGCTACTTGGGAGGCTGAGGCAAGAGGATTGCTTAAGCCCAAGAGTTAGAGTTTGCTGTAAGTTATGATGCCATGGTACTCTATCTAGGGCACAGAGTGAGACTATATCTCAAAAAAAAAAAAAAAAGACAAAAATGAAGTGTTTATTGCAGCACAATTCACAATTTCAAAGATTTGGAATTAACCCAGGTACCCCTCAATTCATGAGTGGATTAACAAAATGTGGCATATGTATACTATGGAATACTATTTAGTGATTAAAAAAGATGAATTAAGACCTTTTGCAACATTTAGATAGAACTGGAGACCATTATCTTAAATGAAGGATCTAAAGAATGGAAAAACAAACACCACATGTACTTGCTATTAAGTTAGAACTAATAAAGCACACATGTGCACTCAGGGTAATAAAATTCAGTGAAATCAAGCAGGGGAGAGGGGGAAAGGAAGGAATGAGTGGAAACCTACCTGACAGAGTACAGTGAACACCATCTGGGTGATAGGCATACTTACAACTCTGACTCAAGCATAATAAAAACAACCCATGTAACCAAATACATTTGTGCCCCCTTAATATTTTGAAATAATAAAAAAAGAAGATAAAGAACATAAATATGTCCTTCAAAAGTGGAGAAATCAAAAAAGGAAGACAATAACTAAAAAAAGAAAGCCATTTCAATTCTCAAGGTGTTGACAGACTAGTAAGAGAAAAAGATACGTAAACATTGATTATAATGTGATAAATACGGTAATAGAAATATGATCTGAACGTTAGCGAAATAAGAAGACAAGCATCTAATTCAGCATGGCAGGTAGATAAGGGTGTCATGGAGGGCTACCTAAGGGAGGTGTGGCCTAAGGTGAGGTATTGGGGGAGAAGTAAGAGCTGTTCTGGGAAGAGTGATATCAATGCATATGTAAGTATAAAAGAATATGCCATATTTGAGCTGTGGCCTGTTTGGGGAACTGCCAGTAGTTCAACATGCCCAAAATTTAGAGTGTATATAACATTATTAGAAATGCCCCTGTTCCTTTTTCTATTTTTCAATCATCTTTTTTTTTTTTGCAGTTTTTGACTGGGGCTGGGTTTGAACCTACCACCTCCAGTATATGGGGCTAGTGCCCTACTCCTTTGAGCCACAGGTGCCACCCCTTTTTAAATCATCTTTCACTTTCTAACATTTGCAAATGGTAGAGCTAGAAACCAAAGCCCTGATTAAGCCTTGTGTCTCCAATCTATGCTTCTTCTGCTTAGGCTACTTGGAAGATTTTTTTAACCTTTTGATAATGTTGTCATTCTTTTACTGGGATTTTTGTAATAAAGAGACTGACAGTTTGCTTGCTTTACTAATTTTGATCATTGCATTTCGATTATAAAAAGCAATAGGATGGGCGCCAAGAGGGTAAGATGTATTCCATATTAAATATACATTTATGAATGCAGTTGGACAGAACTGTTGTGTTAAGTATTACTGAAAATACAAATCAGGTTAGGTTGCATTTTCTGTCCTTAAGAAGCTTGCAGTCTAATACAGGAAATGATACAGGAAAAAAATCTAATACAAAACAGCTCATCTGACAGCCATTAAGCTTAGCACTTGGCTTGGCACCCGTAGCACAGTGGTTACAGTGCCAGCCACATATACCCAGACTGGCAGGTTCAAACCCAGCCCAGGGCCAGCTTAACAACAATGACAACTGCAACAAAAAAAATAGCTGGGGTGGCGGGGTGCCTATATGTAGTCCCAGCTACTTGGGAGGCTGAGGCAAAAGAATCACTTAAGCCCAAGAATTGGAGATTGCTGTGAGCTGTGACACCACACCACTCTACCAAGGGCAACATAGTGACACTGTCTCAAAAAAAAAAAATAAAAGCGGCTCGGCGCCTGTGGCTCAATGGGCTAAGGTGCCAGCCACATACACCTGAGCTGGTGGGTTCGAATCCAGCCCAGGCCTGCCAAACAACAAGGACGGCTGCAACCAAAAAATGGCCGGGCATCGTAGCGGGTGCCTGTAGTCCCAGCTACTTGGGAAACAGAGGCAGGAGAATCGCTTGAGCCCAGGAATTGGAGGTTGCTGTGAGCTGTGATGCCACGGCACTCTACCCAGGGTGACAGCTTGAGGCTCTGTCTCAAAAAAAAGAAAACTTAGCATTTAAGTCTTTCTCTATTTTTGTATTTCATTATCAGCCCCTATGGAACCTTTTTAGCCCTTTTTTTCCTATTCACTCCCCCCTCAATAAAACTTTAATACAACAGATATATTGTGTATCTTGTTACGTACTATATGTGTATCTGTGCTTTATGCATAAAAAGTAAATATTTTCATACTCTCCAAAAACCAATTTTTGCCACACAGAGATAATATTTCCCATGTTGAAAATATGTGCCCTAAACTAGAGTTATCACTTTTGAAGTCTAACATGGCAGTCAAATTCTAGTTTCAGAATTTTAGCAAACACCTAACTAAAGATTAAATATAATTTAGAAATTAAATTTGCTGAATTTAGATAAAACTCACAGCACCATCAGCATCAAGTAAAAAAATAAAATAATTGTGTATATACATACTTGTGTGGCTGAGCTCAGGGCTGTCACCTTGTACAACTCCACGTGGGTATATTCATAATATAGTCTTTGTGATGAGAAGGGAAGGAGAGAATGAAAGATAATTTGAGGCTATAACCATGATGCTATTGAAAGACAAACTCAAGTTTATAGATTATTTCAACATCAGCCCACTCTAATCATCTTAGTCTTTTCCTGACATTCTTATCCTGTACAGAATTATGTGTTTGTCCTATGTAATGTATAATTAATTCTCTGTGAATGCTTAATTCACCCACATATTAATTTTTATATGGGCCAGAAATGTGTACCAACCAGAATACTTCCAATGTATACACATTTATTTTATTATTGAATATAAAACTAAGAATATGAATGCTGTGCTAACTTTTACTACATAAAGACATTGCATATAAATCTGTATTATCAAAGCTTAAATGCCTTAAATTCCTTTTTTGGCCAGGGGCAGATTTGAACCCTCCACCTCCAGTGTATGGGACTGGTGCCTTACTCCTTTGAGGCACAGGTGCCACCCTGTGCTAAAACTCTTTATCTCTTTTAACTCTAGGAAAAAAGGGAATTCTCCTGACCTATATGCCAAGGAACTTTAGGAGGTATTCAGCCAATAGGAAACCTGTGAGGAACTGAATTCTTTCCAAGGAACCAAGGCCTTGGTTTAACATATGAGGAGCCTCGGCTTGCCAACAGCTACTTGCACAAGCTTTGAAGTGAATTTTCTTGTAGTCAGCCATTCAGGTGAGATTGCACCTTGGCTAACCCCTTGTTTGCATCCTTATGAGAAATCCTGAAACAGGGAACTCAGCCAAACAACACCCAGATTCTGACCCACAGGTACTCTGAGATAATAAATGTTTTTACTTTTTAATTGAATTCTCCTTCACTCCAACCAAAATATTTCCTTTTGAAATGGTCAGCTCTTCAATAGATACCAAAGTAATTGGATAGATTCCATCAACTACACACTACTGCAGAACTTAACACTTCTTCATAGCATTCATCAAATTTGTGCTTGTATGTCTTCCCTCAAATTTGGTAAGTTATATAAGGACAGAGACTATCCAAGTTGTGTTTATTATTATGAACTACATATGCAGACTGGGCATGGTGGCTCAGGCCTGTAATCCCAGCACTCTGGGAGGCCAAGGCAGGCGGATCACCTGAGCTCACGAGCTTGAGACCCGCCTGAGCCAGAGCAAGACCCTCGTCTCTAAAAATAGCCGGGTGATGTGGCGGGCACCTGTAGTCTGAGAAGGCTGAGGCAAGAGAATCGCTTGAGTCCAAGAGTATGAGGTAGCTTTGAGCTATGAGGCCAGGGCACTCTACCAAGGGTGACCAAGTGAGACTCTGTCTCGGGGGAAAAAAAAAAAAAGTTAAATTTCCGTCACTGCTAACTCCTCCAAAAAGGAAGAGACAAATCATGAAGTGTCAAAATAATTATGAGAGGGAGAACGTTCTCCAAAAAACAAAAAAGATAACATGCAAATACACATTGACTTTTGTAGAGAGATCAGATACTTGGAGAGAGATTGAAGGACCTACTTTCAGTGTGTGTAAATGTGCCCATTTGCAAAAGGGCTTTTACTCGTTCATCCTCATCCACCCTTTCTTTCTCTGACCTTGCTGATGATCCTCCCAAAAGATTTCAGCTCAAAGAGATAAAGAGTTTTAGCACAGGGTGGCACCTGGGGCTCAAAGGAGTAAGGCACCAGTTCCATACACTGGAGGTGGCAGGTTCAAATCTGCCCCTGGCCAAAAACTGCAAAAAACTAAATAAAAAATAAAAAAAGAGTTTTAGCACAGAAGCCATTAAAATCCCTAATTCAGCTTAGTTCTTAAAGATAAAAGGAACTAGGTTTGATAAACATAGAGAAACATGAACTCAAGGAAGAAATAGGAAAAAAAAAGTGCAAGTACCATAGCTCATGTCTATAATCCTAGCACTCTGGATGGCTGAGGCTGGAGCATCACTTGAAGCCGGGAGTTCAAGACCAACCTAAAGCAAGAACAACACCCTGTCTCTCCAAAATAAATTTAAAAATTAGAAAATTAGCTGGGCATGGTGGCACATGTCCGTAGTTCAACCTACTCAGGAGGCTGAGATAGGAAGCTCATTTGAGCCAGGGAATTTAAGGTTGTTGTGAGTTATGATAACGCCACTCCATTCTAGCCCAGGCAACAGAGAGAGATCCCATCTCAAAAAAAGCCAAACAGGGCAGCGCCTGTGGCTCATCAAGCAGGGCGCCGGCCCCATATACCGAAGGTGGCGGGTTCAAACCCAGCCTCGGCCGAACTGCGAAACAGAAAAATAGCCGGGCGTTGTGGCGGGCGCCTGTAGTCCCAGCTACTCGGGAGGCTGAGGCAAGAGAATCGCCTAAGCCCAGGAGTTGGAGGTTGCTGTGAGCTGTGTGACGCCACGGCACTCTACCGAGGGTAATAAAGTGAGACTCTGTCTCTACAAAAAAAAACAAAAAAAAGCCAAAACAAAGCAAACAAAAAAATAAAGAGGGTAATAAATAAAAAAGAAAAATAAATAAATAGGAACACATAATCAGAAAAGAAAAAAAATGTTAATGGAGCAGAGTGCTTTTCCAAAGGTCAACATGTAATAATTAATTGTTATAGTTGTGAAAACTATATGTTATATACAAAATAAAAAACACCAATTTGCCATACTGAACAAAACCACAATAATTTTCCAACTTTGAGCAACTTCTGCCCAGGGATGAGAGTTGATATTTTCTAAAAGTTTTATGCTACCCAAACACATTTTGCTTTATAGAAATAGAACACACATAAAACACATGTGTACCTGTGTTTCACTGTTAGTCTGTAAGCTAATGCTAGAATAAATATGAAAATATAGGAGAGGAGGATGGGTGAAATGCTATAGCTTTTTTATAACAAGAGATTTTAAAAATCCAAACACATCCAAACATGTGTGTCTTATTTTTCACACAATAAGACCATAGAATATTATGAAATGACATAGTAGTTACCTCTATTTCAAACCTTTGTTTTATGAATGAGAAAATCAAGATGATGCTATGAAAACATACCTATAGTGATATTACTAGCTAGTTAACCATCAAAAAAACTTAAAACTCTCATTTCTTTCTTCTTAGACTAGTACCTGTTCCTTTAATCCTTGCTTTAATGGGAGGCAATAGAGTAAAGGCTCTGGAGTTTAATTGCTTGGTTTCAAATCCTGGGTCACTACATAACTAGCTATGTAACCTTAGGCAAGTTTATTCAGTATTTCAGGTTTGATCTGTGCAGTAGAGGAATTCATAGTACCTATTTCAAAAAAGTGGGTAAAAATTGACTGAGATAGTGTATATAAAGTGCCTGATAAACAGGAATAATTCAATAAACATTAGGTATTTATTATTCAATATAAATAAAATTTTATTTTATTTTTTATTTTTATTTTTATTTAAGACAAAGTCTCACTATGTCACCCTCAGTAGAGTGCTTTGGTGTCACAGCTCACAGCAATCTCTAATTCTTGGGCTTAAGTGATTCTCTTGCCTCAGCCTCCCAAGTAGCTGGGACTACAGGCGCCCACCACAATGCCCAGCTATATAAATTAAATTTTAAAATGATAACATGATGTGCAGGAATGTGACTAAAAATATGTAGACCAAAGGGTCAAAGAAGTTGAGTTTCTACGTGGAGGGAGGGGAGAAAGAAAAGGTCATGACATGGAGAGGGAAAGTGTGAGTCAAGAAACAAACTAAGATTGAGTTAGTTAAAGCAAGATAACCAGAAGGAAACTGGTTCATAGGAGAATTTTTTTTTTTCCTGAGACAGAGTCTAACTCTGTTGCCCTGGATAGAATGCTGTGGTGTTATAGCCCACAACAACCTCAAACTCTTGGGCTCAAGAGACCCCCTTGCCTCAGCCTCTTAAGTAGCTGGGACTATAGGTACCTGCCACCACGCCCAGATGATTTTTCTATTTTTTGGTAGAGATGGGGTCTTGCTCTTGCTCAGGCTATTCTCAAACTCCTGAGCTCAAGCAATCCAGCCTCCACCTTGCAAAGTGCTAGGATTACAGGCATGAGCCACCATGCCCGGCCCATAGGAGAATTTTAAATAAAGAATGGACCAAAATCTCTGTAGATTTTGGGATACAGTGGAATTGTGGGATATGGGAAAATTGTGGGCCTTCGAGTCTTAGCAGGAATAGGCTTTAAAGACCATGTTTCCTCCACCAAAGCTAAAGAGAGGTATAGCCTTATATGCTTGTTTGCCTAGGGCGACTGAAGAAAAGAGCTGAAGTCTAAAGAGCAGATAAAACAGAAGGGATTAAGAAGAAATATCAGGCTTCTTTTGGTAAGCTCAGGCAAAACAGAAACTGGCAAATATCCGAAAGGAATGAGGGCAAGACATTGGACAGTAAGTGTAAAGAGTCAGGAAACACTCTAAGAGGCATCTTACTATAACCATTAGTTCTTTTTTTAAAAAAAGCTAATTCGTTGTACTCTTAAAAAGCTGGCCCAGATATGCTGTGATTTATATGTACGTAACACCCTACCAAGCAGTAGGGTGTTGGTCCTAGTGTGAGAGCCAGTTTCTGGTGATAGATGCAGGCATCCCCATTAAACACGGGTAATACAAAGAGATTTTCCCCACATGTATTTTTTTTTAGAGACAGAGTCTCACTTTGTCACCCTCAGTAGAGTGCTGTGGCGTCACAGCTCACAGCAACCTCCGGCTCTTGGGCTTAGGCGATTCTCTTGCCTCAGCCTCCCGAGTAACTGGGACTAAAGGCGCTGGCCACAACACCCGGCTATTTTTTTGTTGCAGTTTGTCTGGGGCTGGGTTTGAACCCACTATGGGCCCATCACCCTACTCACTGAGCCATAGGCTCCACCCTTTCCCCACAGGTTTATAGCATTTTGTCACTAGTTTTTCCAGGTGTATTGTTCAAAGTTACTGCAACAGCGAGAGCCCTCCTAAGAGTTCTATGGATCCCGTCTCAGACTTTTCTACTGAGATGACAGCACTCTTAAGCAGCCAGAAGTATGTATTAGAAATTAGAATCTTTATAATAAACTCTTGATTCCTTAGAATGCTGAAACAAACATAATTGACTAGATTTAGAGCTGGAAGAGACTTTGGAAGTCCTTAGTTTTATATAGGCAGAAAATGGGCTTCCACAGGGTAAAGTGAGTTACTTGTCATCCAAGAGATCAAAATAGCAGAGCTAGCACTAGAATTTCAGTCACTTAATTTTCAGTGCAATAGTGCTCTTTCCACTGTCATAGGTGATTAAAATTGTATGTTTAAACTGATCTTTTAGAAAATTCAGTTTAGGAGTTCCAAAATAATTGCTCAGAAGTGGTGCTGGATTGACTATAAAAATTATTAGTAGTGCTTCCTGAAGATACATATCTTGGGTTTCATCTCTAGAGATTCTGATTAAGCATGGTCATGTCATGGAATCTGTATTGTTAAAAATTACCCAGTTAATTCTGTTGATCAGTCAGGCCTAGGAAGCATTCTCCAGGCCAGAGTTATCAGATGTACCAGAACCGTCGATAACATTAGCTTAGCTTCAGCTTGAGTATGTCCAATATAAAATCTACTATATAAATAAGTCCTTGAGAGCATAATAACTCAGCAGAGAAGGATGAGGATAGGGTTTAGCTTTTATTATAAACTTTAGAAAACTCTACTTAAGTTTAGGCAGAAAAATAGGATTTCTCCATGTCTCAACAATCAGTTGGGCACAGATGTCAGTTTTCACATAATTTGGGGCTTTGTTAAGGGAAACATGGAAACAGGCAGAATATTTGTTGAATTCAATGGTAGAACCCAGGAAGCTGGACTCAAGAAGACTTTTCCATAAATTAAGACTCCGTGTCCAGAATCAGCTGAGCTCATACTTCTTAGCACTTGTAATTAAGGTTTTGCTATCAAATAATATCAGCGTGTATCATTCTGAGTCTAGCAATGTAGAGAACAAGCAGCAAAGTTATTATAAAAGCTGTTGTACGGGGCAGTGCCTGTGGCTCAAGAAGTAGGGCACCAGCCCCATATACCTGGGGTGGTGGATTCAAGCCTGGCCTTGGCCAAAACTGCAAAAAAAAGAAAAAAAAAGCTGTTGTACTGTTACAATTTAGTTAATATAATTTAGTTAATTTCAGAATTCATTAACCCTTTTTCATTCCTAAAGAACTTTGTTCAACTATCTCTCCCCAGCCCCCCATGAATTCTATATGATCCTCTGAAGCTCACCTAATCCCTAGACCTGGTTGCTTTAGTCTAACTAATGCAACATGGCAGTCCTATTTCCATGTCAATGTTAGTTCTTTGTTCAGAATTGGGCTTAAAGCAATCAGCACATAGCATTGTCATGGTGACTGCTATTGTTCTGGTAAAGAACCTAAATTGACCAATCACATTGAAGGGAAAGACTTACATTCCATAGTAGGTTAGAGGTTTCCTTTCTCTCTCCACCTATAAGTGAATGAGGATATAAGCTACCACTCTTGCTACTGGAAGCCATGGTGTGACAAAGAAAGAGGCCACTTGAGTATGAACCCAACAGATGGAGGAGGGCAGAGCTGAGAAAATAGCATAGAAATGTAGCCAGAGCCGGGCTATAAACACCCAAACCACTGGACTTTGTTTTATGAGATACTGAAATTCCATATTGTTTTAGAATATGTGAGTTAGGCATCATTATATATAATGAAAATATATAGGATATAAAAATATCCTAACTATCCATGCATAAAATGTGTTGTGAAGGTGCCAGGGCGAGGGGAAGTAGGGAGTATATGGGGAATTTCTGTCCTCTTAATTTTGCTATGAACCTAAAACTGCTCTAAAAAAAAAAATGATAGTCTTTGAAAATATGCCAGGTACAGTGGTTCATTCCTGTAATCCCAGGGAAGGGATTTGAGAGGCCAAGGTGGGAGGATGGCTTTCAGTAAGGAGTTCAAGACCAGCCTGAGCAACATGGTGAGACCCTGTCTCTAAAAGCAAACAAACATGCTGAGCACGGTGGCTCACTCTGGAAGGCCAAGGTGGGTGGATGGCCTGAGCTCAGGAGTTCGAGACCAGCTTGAGCAAGAGTCAGACCCTGTCTCTAAAATAGCTACTTGGGAGGCTGAGGCAAGGGGATCAGTTGAGCCCAAAAGTTTGAAGTTGCTGTGAGCTAAGATGCCATAACCCTCTATCCAGGATGACCAAGTGAGACTCTGTCAAAAACAAACAGACAGACAGACAGACAAGAACAAAAAAATGCCATTAGCCACACACAGCCTGGTACACACTTGTAGCACTTATAGTATTAGCTACACTTGAGGCAGAGGCAGGAGAACCAGTTGAGCACAGAGTTCAAGGCTGCAGTAAGCTGTGATCATACCACTGTACTTCAGCTTGTATGACAGCTTGATCTCCAAAAATAATAACATTACTATAATGTGACCTGTTCTATTTATTTATTTATTCTTTTAATTTATTGTTGGGGATTCATTGAGGATGTAAGAAACCAGGTTACACTGATTGCATTTGTTAGGTAAAGACCCTCTTACAATAATGTCTTGCCCTCAAAAGGTGTGGCACACACCAAGACCCCACCCCCTATCCCCACCTCTCCCTCCCTCTTTCTCTGCTCTCCTCCTCCTCCACCCCCACCGTGTCCTTAATTGTCATTAATTATCCTCATATCAAAATTGAGTACATAGGATTCATGCTTCTCCATTCTTTGATGCTTAACTAAGAATAATGTGTTCCACTTCCATCCAGGTTAATACAAAAGATGTAAAGTCTTCATCTTTTTAATGGCTGAATAGTATTCCATTAGGTGATTGTAAGACGTTAGTTTCATTTCCTGGTTTTCTATTCAATTCCAAATGTCTATGTCTCTATTTTTGTGTCAATACCATGCTGTCTTGACCACTATGTCTTTGTAGTACAGCCTAAAATCTGGTATGGTGATGCCCCCAGCTTTGTTTTTATTACTAAGAACTGCCTTAGCTATACGGAGTATTTTCTGGTTCCATACAAAATGAAGAATCATTTTTTCCAAATCTTTTGTTTTGTTTTGTTTTTTGCAGTTTTTTGGCTGGGGCTGGATTTGAACCCACCACCTCCAGCATATGGGGCCGGCGCCCTACCCCTTTGAGCCACAGGCACTGCCCTGTTTTTTCCAAATCTTGAAAGTACGATGCTGGTATCTTAACAGGGATGGCATTGAATAGGTAGATTGCTTTGGGAGGTATAGACATTTTAACAATGTTGAGTCTTCCCAGCCATGATCATGGTATGTTCTTCCATTTGTTAATCCTCTGCTATTTTCTTTCTTAGGATTTCATAATTTTCTTTTTTTTTTTTTTCTTGAGACAGAGCCTCAAGCCATCACCCTGGGTAGAGTGCCATGACATCACAACTCACAGCAACCTCCAACTCCTGGGCTTAAGCGATTTTCTTGCCTCAGCCTCCCAAGTGTCTGGGACTACAGGCGCCTGCCACAATGCCCAGCTATTTTTTGGTTGTAGTTGTCATTGTTTGGCAGGCCCGGGTCTGATTCAAACCCACCAGCTCTCTTGTATGTGGTTGATGCCTTAGCCACTTGAACTATAGACACCACCCTCATAATTTTCTTTATACAGGTCCTTCACCTCCTTTGTTAGGTATATTCCTAGGTATTTCATCTTCTTTGAAGCTATGGTGAAGGGAGTTGTGTCCTTAATTAGCCTCTCATCTTGACTGTAATTTGCGTATACAAAGGCTCCTGACTTGTGGATATTGATTTTATATCCTGAGACATTACTGTATTTTCTGATGACTTCCAGGAGTCTTGTGGTTGAATCTTTGGGATTCTCTAAGTATAATAAGATCATATCATCAGCAAAGAAGGAGAGTTTGACCTCTTCTGCTCCCATTTGGATGCCCTTTATTTCCTTGTCTTGCCTAATTGTATTGGCTAGATCTTCCAGCACTATGTTGAATAGTAATGGTGACCGAGGACAACCTTGTCTGGTTCCAGTTCTAAGAGGAAAAGCTTTCAGGTTTACTCCATTCAGTAAAATATTAGTTGTGGGTTTGTCATAGATAGCTTTGATCAGTTTCAGAAATGTGCCACGTATGCCTATACTCTTCATTGTTCTAATTAGAAAAGGATGCTGGATTTTATTGAATGCTTTTTCTGCATCTATTGAGAGGATCATTTGGTCTCTGTTTTTGCTTCTATTAATACAGTGGATAACATTTATGGACTTGCATATGTTAAACCAGCCTTGCACCCCTGGGATGAAACCTACTTGATCATGATGTATGACTTTTTTGATGATAAGCTATAATCTTCTGGCTAGGATTTTGTTGAGAATTTTTGCATCTATATTGATGAGTGAAATTGGTCTGAAATTCTCCTTTCTAGTTGGGTCTTTTCGTGGTTTTGGTATCAGGGTGATGTTTGCTTCGTAGAACGTGTTGGGAAAGATTCCTTCCTCCTCAATTTTTTGGAATAATTTCTGCAGTACAGGAATAATCTCTTCCTTGAAGGTTTGATAGAATTCTGTGTGAAGCCATCCGGATCAGGGCATTTTTTGTTGGAAGATTTTTTATTGTTTCTTTGATCTCAGTGCTTGAAATTGGTCTGTTCAGGAGGTCTATTTCTTCCTGGATAAGTCCACGGAGAGGGTGTGATTCCAAATATTGATCCATTTCCTTTACATTGTCAAATTTCTGGACATTGAGTTTTTGGTAGTATTCAGAGATGATCTCTTGTATCTCTATGGCATCAGTTGTAATTTCCCCTTTATCATTTCTGATTGAGGTTACTAGAGATTTTACTTTTCTATTTCTGGTTAGTCTGGCCAAATATTTTGTTTATTTTTTCAAAAAACCAACTCCTTGTTTCATTAATTTTCTGCATGATTCTTTTGTTTTCAATTTCATTGATCCTGTTTTAGTTTTGAATATTTCTTTTCTTCTGCTGTGTTTAGGCTTAGATTGTTTTTCTTTTTCCAATTCCATAAGATGGCTTGTGAATTTGTTGATGCACTCTCTTTCTGTTTTTCAAATGTAGGCATCTAAAGCGATAAATATTCCTCTCAGAACTGCTTTTGCAGTATCCCACAGGTTTTGGTAGCTTGTGTCTTCATTGTTGTTATGCTCAAGGAAGTTAATGATTTCCTGTTTTATTTCTTCCTGCACCCAACTGTCGTTCAACAGAAGATTGTTTAATTTCCATGCCTTTGTGTGGGGTTGAACGTTTTTGTTGGAGTTGAGTTCCACCTTTAGTGCTTTGTGGTCTGAGAAGATACAAGGTAAAAATTCAATTCTTTTGATTATGTTGAGGTTTGTTTTGTGTCCTAGGATATGATCAATTTTGGAGAATGTTCCATGGGGCGATTAGAAGAATGAATATTCTTTATCTTTGGGATGGAGTGTTCTATACACGTCTATCAAGCACAGTTGTTCTAGGGTCTCCTTTAAGTCCCTTATATCTTAGTTTAATTTCTGTTTAGAGAATCTGTCCAGTTCTGTAAGAGGAGTGTTAAAGTCCCCTGTTATTATGGTATTATAGGATATCATATTGCTCAGACTAAGTAAAGTCTGTTTCAAGAATCTGGGAGCATTTAAATTGGATGCATAAATATTTAGAATTAAAACATCTTCTTGGCTTGGAGCCTGTGGCTCAAGCAGCTAAGGTGCCAGCCACGTACACCTAAGCTGGCAGGTTCGAATCCAGCCTAGGCCTGCCAAACAACAATGACGGCTGCAACCAAAAAATGGCTGGGCGTTGTGGCGGGCACCTGTAGTCCCAGCTTCTTGGGAGGCAGAGGCAGGAGACTCGCTTGAGTCCAGGTTTTGGAGGTTGCTGTGAGCTGGGATGCCACAGCACTCTACCCAGGGTGACAGCTTGAGGGTCTGTCACAAAAATAAATAAAT
>CAUYRH010011417.1:0-94185 GCA_963574655.1 Perodicticus potto | reverse complement strand
TTTGGCATAATATAGTAGGGGATAAAAGAAACTAAATTCTTGTGCTATGAGGGCTATCTCTCACAGTACGATCAAAATGTTTCTGATTGTATATGAAGCACATTCTGCCCTATGATTGCACCAATGTACACAATTATGATTAAATAAAATTATTAAAAAAAAATTAAAAATAGAATTACCATATATGATGCAGCAATTCCATTTCTAGGTATATAACCAAAATAATTGAAGGCAAGATCTCAAAGATGTTTGTGTATTCATGTTCATAGCAGCATTACTCAAAATAGTCCATACATGAGTAAATGGATGAGCAAAATGCATACGATGGAATATTATTCAGCCTTAAAAAGAAAAGAAATTCTGAAAAGTTCTGGAAAAAAATTCTAAAAACTATTTCTAAAAAGGAAGGAAGTATGCTATAACATGGATGAACTTTGAGGACATTATGCTGAGTGAAATAAGTCACAAAAGGACAAATATATGATCCATATGATCCTTACATGAGGCACTTAAGAGTAGTCACATTCATAGAGACAGAAAGAATAGAAGCTTCCAAGGGCTGGGGGGAAGGAGAATGGGGAGTTATAGTTTAAGAGGTACAGATTTCAGTTTTACAAGATGAAGAGTATTCTTGAGATGGATCGTGGTGATGGTTGCACAAAAATGTGAATGTATTTAATACTATTGAACTGTAAAGTTAAAAATGGTTAAGATGGTAAATTTTATGTGTATTTTACCATGACTAAAAAAAACTGAAGGAAAAAAGGGAGACAGGAGAGGGTGGTGCTGCAGAAATCAGGGTAGGAAGGCCTTTCAGAGGGGGCTGCTGTAACTGAGCTGAATGCTATGGAGGGACACACAAGATGAGGATCAAGAAGGTGCTGCTGGATCCAGCCACGAAGAGGTCCTGCACGTTGGCAGAGCATTTTTGGCATGTGGTGGGGGTGGCTAAAGCAGGGAAGCAGCAAGGTGCAGTGAACTAATTTGAGGAAACAAAAGGTGAGAGTGAGGAAGCCAGTGTCAAATGTCACAGGCCCAAGGCAGCCATGGCTTCTGTCCTGGGAGCTGTCCCTGGCTTGACACATGGGTGCCGTCTATCTCACCTCAGGGTTCCAGACTGGGAGTCTGGAAGGCAGGGACTGACCATCTTCTCATGGGGTACAGACTGCTGTTCCCACACCCCAGTCATCCTAATCTAGCTCACATTCCCAGTTACTTCCCCAGGAAAACATCTGAAGTCCTTCCTGGTTCTGGGAAATCTCCTCCCCACCTCTGTTCTCCAGACTTGGTCAGGATAAGTCCGTGAGGGGGGCTCTGCCACCACCCTTGTCAAATTTCAGCATAAGAACAGAGCCCAGATCCAGGTCATGTAAGCCATTTATTGGTTTGTTTTAAAAATATGTATTTTATTTATACACGAAGTTCAGTGAGAAGTGCTCGATTAGTTCAGACGACATCTGGCACTGATGCTCATTCTCCCCATCCTTTTATCCACCCCCTTCTTCCCCTCCTGCTGGTCACTGTGTAGTTCTGGAAATAAAAAAAATTAGCCATGATAAAAGCTAAGGGGTCAGGTCCAGCTTGTCCCTGCCCTTAGCCACACTGTCTATAGACAGCCCTGGGCACCTGTCCCTAGGCTCCCAGGCTGTCCGCACACACAAAACCACAGTCTCCTTCCGGCCAGCTGGGCTGGCAGCCCAACCTGCCTCCCAACCACATTCCCGCCTGTGCAGTGGGCAGGGAGTACCTAGGAGGGGCACACGCCTCTCTAAGCCTTGTGAGCAAAGCACAGAGATCTACAAACACAAGATTTCCACTCAGAGAAGTGTCACTGGGACAGTTAAAACTGAGTCCAACACTGGACTCAAAGGGAACACGAGGGAAGAGAAATCTCTGGAGGTGAGGTGAGTTGGGGGCTGGGGTTGTCACCAGGGGAATTGGGGTGACAAGAAGAAACATAATACTTTATGTGCTGGCAATGCCCCCCCCTTCAGCACTGCCATGAGTGTCGCAAACGTCCAGCCCTCTGACAACTCGGCGAGGTAGGTTAGGAGCAGCCAGCCCAAAGAGGGCAAGTGAGACTGAGGTGGCCTGTGAGGTGGACACCCAGTGGGGTGGCTCTGCTGGAGAGCTGGAATTGGGCAGCCGAGCCCCTGCCTGTTCCACTCTGCCAGCTCTTCTCTACATTAATAGATTTGCATACGCTAAATAGGATTGTCAGCAGCTGAAGAGGTCCTGGGGGTAATTGGACTAGTAAAAGCATTTTTCCCTGAAAGAGCCTTCTCACAGACCTAAGGGATAGCCTGGACCCTGCCCTGAGAGGTCCTGAATGTGGGTGCCACCAGGACTCCAGGCTGAGCCAGATGGGCTGGTCCAGGCCACACTGCTCCATCTCCCAAAGAGGCCTGTGGTTCATCACCTGCTCCCAGGGCACAAGAACTGGCTTCACCATCTGGCCCCTCCCTGCACAGGGCCAAGGTACTTTCCCCACTCTTAGGCCACCACATCTAGAAAGAAGTTAGGGACCACATAAAAAATCTCATGGTCAGAGAGCCCTGGGAGATGGCAACAGGCTCCTTTCTTGAGAGTGGCTGAGGGGCCATCACAGTTGCACACTCCTGAACTTCACAGGCCCAAACCCACAAGGCACATTCACATCTGCCAGCCTGTCAGGCAGGGCCTGCCAGGTTCCACAGTGAGGACAGGCAGTATGCAATGCCATGAGTGGGGCTGGTTCCCTTGCACCCCTTGGTGTGAAGGTTAATACTCTACAGGAGGGGAAGAAAAGGCAATATCAGTGCCTAGGACTAGCCCTAGGACCCAGGCCACTCTCTTCTGGAAACTTTTTATTTTTGTAGGACTCCAATATGGCCTGCAGAAAAACACGGGGGAGAAATATGGGACTTTAGAGACAATGGAAGGCCACAGTGAGGACACCATCTGGCCTTCTCCCTTAGGCTGGAGGCAGAGATGGTTGCCTGACACTGGCCTGAGGGGAGCCTGGGCCCTGTCTGTGTGAGGAGGGTGTACAGGTATGTGAGTGAGGGGGGGTTAGCCCTCCGGCACCTCGGCCTAAGCTGCAGGGGTCCCTATGTCCCTGCTAGGCAGTGAAGGCCTGTGGGAGCCACACCACATTCCACTTTTGCTTCAAGAACAGAGTTCCGGCTACTCCACAGATGCTATTGTTCAGGTTCAGAAGAGGCAGTATGAAATGCTTCCAACATCCATGGAAAAAACTTCAGTTCTTTGCTCAAGTAAAAAAATATCAAATATAATAAATTTATGAAAGCCCATGCCCAACATATACAGTCTCTGTTTTATATTTGCCTCAGTAGCTGGGATGGAGTTGCTTTTCAGATCCCCAAGGCATTGCCTGAGCAGACCAGGCCACGGGTATGTGTGGGGCCTCCAGGGATAGGCCCTCCTGAAATTTCAGCTCCTCCAGCTGCTCCAGAACTCTGGAGCCACAGAACTCTGCCTTGTTATCCTTGGGGCTAAGGCTCGTCTCTCATCCCGAAAGTTCAAAGCCAGGAAGGCCCAGGCTGGTTTGTGACTGCATTCAGGTTGGCCACAAGGCAACAGGCTGCCTCTCAGTGTGCCCTGGCCAGCAGAGGAGAGGCTCACACGATAGACTCCCGGTCCCTGTCTGGGGATGGGGGGAAGTCAGCGAGATCTTCGCTGCGGCTATAGTCAGACACCCGCACCTGGAGGTTATCACTGGTAGCTCTAGTGACACTGTCATAGGAGGGTGGGAAGGATGTGGAAGAGATGGAGGAACTGGAGGGTGGGCTAAGAGGCCGGGAGAAGTTCTCATTCATCATGTAGGCGATAAGGCCCTCTCGCTCAGGGGCATCCTCTTCAGAGAGGCCGCTGCTGCCAACCTGCTGACGGAAGAGGAAGGAGGCATGCTTCATGGAGCGCTGCAGCAGGTGCCTGCGGAAGGCCCTCTGGATGACTGTGGCTGACACTTCCTCATGCTTGCGCCGGAGTGTAGTGGTGATGGGTTCGTAGGAGATCTTGGATGGGTTGGCTGCCATGAACTTTTCCTCCATTTGGATCTTCAGGGCATCCATCTCCCCAGACTCCCCCAGGACCCTCTTGGTGAAAGCAAAGAGGATGTCCATGCAATGGATACGGTCCCCACTCACCATGGGCAGGTCCATGTTGATGAGGCTTATCTGGTTGGGCTTGGCAATCCGAAGTGGCTCAGACAGGGCATCAGCAAAATCGGACAGGGCCGAATACTCAATGAACTGAGTGGCCTCTGGATCAAACTTCTCCCAGATCTCATAGAACATGTCAAAGTCGTCCTCACTAAGAGGCTCGGTGCTCTCCTCTGTGGCCACGCTGAAGTTCTCCAGGATGATGGCAATGTACATGTTGACCACGATGAGAAAGGAGATGATGATATAGGTGGTAAAGAAGAGGATGCCCACAGCTGGGCTCCCACAGTTCCCTCGGGAGCCATTGCTGTTGGGCAGATTAGGGTCACAGTAGGGGGGACCCGTGTTGAGGATAGGGCTGAGAAGCCCGTCCCAGCCAGCTGATGTGGTGATCTGGAAGAGGCACAGCATGCTGTTGGCAAAGGTCTGGAAGTTGAACATGTCATCTATGCCAGCCTCCCACTTAACATAAGCGAAGTTGGCCATGCCAAAGATGGAGTAGATGAACATGACGAGGAAGAGCAGAAGCCCGATGTTAAAGAGGGCAGGCAGGGACATCATGAGGGCAAAGAGCAGGGTGCGGATCCCCTTGGCCCCTCGGATCAGTCTGAGGATGCGGCCAATTCGGGCCAGGCGGATGACCCGGAAGAGTGTTGGGGAGAAGAAGTACTTCTGGATGATGTCTGAGAGCACAGTGCCTGTGGGAAACAACAGAGACCATGGCCACTGAGGGTACCTTTGTCCTCTCTCCAGCCAGAAGCACTGGGGGGAACAGGTCTTTGTATAATCAGGGGCCAGAGACAGGAGGCCCTTCTAGAAGGACTGAGTTAATTGAGCATGCTAGGATGGCCACCTCCTGCCTCTCTGAGTCTATGATGCAGAAAGTGAGGACCCACATCCTTTGCAAAGTGCCTTCTCAGCCCCATTGTTCCTTAATTTTCAGGGTATACCTGCACAACAGAGCTGTACTGGGCCCATCATCCAATCCTGGTTCTGAGGCCAGAGGGCATTTGCTTGGCACCTTGACAACCAGCTTGGACAAAACTCAGGCCTTTTTGCTCATTGCTACTCAAAGTGTGGTCCAAGGACCAGCAGCCTTGGGATCTCCTGGGTGTTTATTCTGCAAGGCAGAATCTTAGCTCCATCCCCAGCCCATTGTGTTTTAACAAGCCCAGATGATTTATTTGCACAGTGAAGAGCAAGAAACACTGGCCCAGAAATCAGTGCTTCCCTGACACCACAACATGCCTCAGGGCTTTCTCTTAGCCTCTCAGTGATGGTTTCTATTCCCTCCCAATTCTGCTTCCTGCCAGAGCTTCTTCATCTCTGAATCTCTAGTGACTACACGGGTTTAGAGCTTTAAGAGGCACATATATAAATTATAGGAAAAAGAATGAAATATACTTGTCTCACATTGGCCCAAGTGCCCTTTCAAGACTCCTTATAATAATGTCATTGACTTACAGGTGGCCACTGTTTATAGTCAAGAGAGCACTGGGCCAAACACTTTATAGCCATTATTTTATTTTGTCCTTCCCATCACCCTAGGAAGGGAGCTGATACCATCATCTTCATTTTCCAGAAGCGGAAACTGAGAGGTAAGGTAACTTAACCAAGTTGCCACCTAGTGAGGAGGAAGCTGGGGTTTGACTCAGACATGCTGATTCCAAGCTGACCTCATAACCATGCTTCACTGATACAGCCCAAGCATGGGACCAGCAAGTGCTAAGTACATCCAGCACCTCCCAAAGCCTCTGAGACTATCCCTCAGTGGTTCCATTCCTGCTGCTGGCATTTCTGCATTCTCTAAAGCTTCTCTCCAGACTGATAAGGCACAATCTTACCCTCACCCACAACTGGGCCCCCCAGAGCATTCCTGACCCTGCTTCATGCTTATACCCATCTGCCCATCACTATAGTGATGCAAGTGCCTGCCCTAGCCCCTGCATTACCTTGGTGTTCACCAGAGGTATAGGCCATACATGATGGACAAAAAAGTCAGAGTCACCCCAATGGGGTTAGAGCCCCATGGGATTAGGGTCAAGAATTTGGGTTCTGAGTATAAGCAATGAAAGAAAAAATATAAATAAATTGGACTTCATTAAAATTAAAACTTTTGTGCTGCAAAAGACACCACCAAGAAATGAAAAACACACATACTAGGAGAAAATATTGGCAAGTCATATCTGATAAGGGACTAGTATTCAAAGTATATAAAGAACTCTTAGAACTCAACAACAAAAAGATAAATAAGCCAGTTAAAAATGATGTAAGGATTTGAATAGGGATTTCTCCAAAGAAGATATACAAATGACTAATAAGCACAAGCAAAGATGTTCAGCATCATTACATCAGACAAATATAACCCAAACCTCAGTGAGATATCACTTCATATCCTCTATAATAGATACCATAAAAAAATATAGACAATAACAAGTGTTGGTAAGGATGTGGAATAATTGAAATCCTCATTGACGGTGGAAATATACAAAAGTGTAGCCACTTTGGACAACAGTTGGGTAGTCCTTCAAAATTCTGAATTAGTGATTTTCAGGGGGTAAAGGAGAGGGGAGATGGGGAGTGAATACTAAATGGGTAGAGTTTCCTTTGGGGGGGTGAATAAAAATTAGATAGTGGTGATGACTGGATGACTGTACTGTGAAGTCAGTTCTGTGAATACACTAAATACCACTGAATTGTATACTTCAGAGTGAATTTTATGTTGATTTTTTTGGCAAATTTTATGATACATGAATTGTATCTCAATAAAACTGTTATATTAACAAAAGGAATCTTGGCTCTGAGGTCAAATGGACATGGTGAGATCTTATCTCTACAGCTCCATAGTTGTATGATCTCCTGTGGATGCTGACTTTATAAGGTGAATTGCATGAGGTGGGTGATATCTCAAGGAGCCTGGTATATACCTTGTTGGTTAGACCCCAGAATTTTCCATCTTCATGGATAGCTTGTATCCTAGAGGGCTACCTACCTCCCATACTTGGGGACTCACCTTTTGAGGGAGCCTCTAGGGTGTATCCTTTCCTTTGGGAGGCTCAGAAAGCCTCACAGTGCCCACCCACTTTGCCAAACTCATCCTTGAAGCTCTCCAAGTAGCCAATAACTGGGTTCCTGGGTCCTCTGGAGGGTATGGCTAGCAGAGGGTGCTAGGTCCTTTGCCAGCTTGGCCCTTTTGGTTCTAGTGGTCTTTTCCAGATAGGTTCTCTCTGGAAAGGTGTGTGTGTGTGTGAGGGGAGGAGTAAGAAACTCAGAGAGAAAAGAATGAAGGAGTTTAGTGTTATCTTTGGACTGAAGTAGAAACCCAGGGCTGGAGGGGAGGCTTAGCCTAGGGAGGGCTTCTCTGTCCAGCTGACTTGCATACCCACCCATGATGGACAGGATGACAACCACAAAGTCGAAGATGTTCCAGCTGTTGGTGAAGTAGTAGTGGCGCAAGGCAGTCATCTTGATGATACACTCGCCCGTGAAGATGGCCACAAAGAGCAGGTTGATTTTGGCCAAGATGCTGACCTTCTCAGGGCTTTGGTCATCTGTTTCCACCATCATGGTCACCATATTCAAGCAGATGAGAAACATGATGGTGACATCGAAGGCCTGCTTGGTCACAATGTCAAACAGGAAGCCTTGGTACTTGTTCTGAAAAGAGGGGCACAGAGGACAGGCTCAGCAGGGCCCTTAGGTCAGCTAGCAAGTTGCCTGATGTCTCTTAGTCTGACCACCCACCTGTCTACTCCCCTGCTGGTAAGCCCAAAGCCACCCCCTACTGCCAAGGTGAGTGCAGAGGAAGATGTCACACAGGCTGAAACAACTGGCTCTCCTGCACAAAACCTCTCTGGACTTCAAGGCCCAGCTCTGAGGTGTTCTCCTTCTGTGAGGCCTTCCCTGATATATTCTTAGGGAGAGATTCCTTTCACACTGAGTTTCCTTAACACACTATTCATTGTGCTTCTTTTTTTGTTCCCCTAGACTGAAGGCTCAAGGTCAAATTTAAACTTCAATTGTAGGATTTGTGTTAGCCCTCAGATTAATACATTTTCTCTACCCTTTTTATGAAATTGATTCTACTTATTCTACTAGCTATATTTATATATGTCTATAATTTAAATCAGCCCAGATTACTCTGGCAAAGAGATGAGATTATAAGTAAGTAAACACACATATATACATACACACATGTATACACCCAAACACATACAATCTACTAATCTAGAACTGAGCGTAGTAAACAGGAAAGAATGAGATGAAATTTATGAATTAGATTTAAAAACTAGGGCTATTATTTACTAGCCAGTGATTTAGGTTATATTGTCTAATTTCTCTGAGAAATCATTCACCCCTGTGCCCCAAAACACACACACAAACACACATGCTTCTGTGGGGAATGGCTTGATGGGGCCATGGGAGTCAGCCTAGCAGAGGCTCCAGCTTTGTAGAACTCCTGGCTCCACTGACCCAGGGACACAGGAATATAGCCCCCTGACTGTTCTGGGGGCTCTAAGGGTAGGAGTAGGGGCTGTGAACACTTTCTTGCTTTCTTGTGGGGGAAGCCTGCACCCTTGAAAGGAAAGAGGGGGCTCACTTAGAGGCAGGGAACTTCCTGTTAATGGGAGCATTGGTCCCTGCAGCCTTCTTATGCCTTCCTCACTGTTTTTTTAAGGCTAAGGCCTCTCTCTATGGTTAGACATTTGAGAGTACCCCTAGGTTGGGCTGAAAGACTGAAGAGGCTCTGCTGGCTGCCAGGCTGTGTGGCATGGGAGTATCTCAGGGCCCCACAGAAGATCCTCCCTATTCCTGCCGAATCTGGAGCGTAACTCACCAGGGGCCTAGGGATGGGCTTCTGGGGCTTCTTGGAGCCCAGCTTCTTCATGGCGTTGTAGTACTTCTTCTGTTCCTCTGTCATGAAGATGTCTTGACCCCCTAAGTGCAGAAAGACAGGTACCAGACTTATTTTGGGGTTCTCAGAGGCCCTGGCATGAAGGGTACAGGGATCTTGCCTCCTTGATGAAGATGCCAGGCTTCCTTTCTGGATGAGGAAAGTATGTCCCCATCCTACACCAGAGATTCTTCCCCAAACCTGCTTATCCAGGGTCCATTCACCTTGAAATCTCTCTGGCTTTGTGACATGCAAAATCAGTGCCCACCCCCTACCTCCTGTCCAGCTCAGCCAGCCCAGGGATTCTCTCTACCCACTTGATCTGCCTGTAACCCAATCATAGCCCATCTGATGGGGCTCCAGGAGACCCTTTGTACAGGCCCCACCCACGACCTCTGATCTTGGACCAGGTGAACAAATCCAAAACCCTCACCACAGCTTCTCTCAGCAGCCTTGTCACTCAGGTAGAAAAAGGCAGGCATGGGGCCTCCTGCCTTCCTGCCAGAGGCCCTTCTTATATTCTCATAGGCCTAGATGTGTTACATCCGTGGACACACTCTTCTCACCACCCCATTCAATCAGCGGCAAGAAGAGGACTGTCCCCAGTAGGGCAGGTAAGATAAAGCCTGAAGCCAGAATGGCACTCAGCCCTGCTCTGTCCCGCCCGGGTGGGGGGTGGGGTGGGTGGGGGGAGGAGCCTGTGCTCTACATATCTTTTTCTTCTGTTGGTTGAAGTTGTCAATGATGACGCCGATGAAAAGGTTCAGGGTGAAGAAAGACCCGAAGATGATGAAAATGACAAAGTAGATGTACATGTAGAGGTTGTACTCCCACTGGGGCTGCTCTTCGTACTGAGGGGAGAAATCAGACAGCAAGGTCAGGCAGGCTAGGGGCTTGGGGATCAGACAGGAGGAAGCAGGTGGAAGAAGAGGGGAACCTGGGGGTGTCCACTCTGTGGGAGACACAGTGTGTCCAGAGGATGGTCACCAGCCCAGAACCAGGCCAGAGGTCAGTGGGGATAGAAGTGGGAGGAGTAGATGGCACCAGGTTAGGACAGCTGGCATGCTGTGCTAAGGGCTGGCACAGTGTCAATGTGTGGTTTCAGCCTATGGGCCACTAGAAAGCTGGAGTATAGAGGACATCTCTCAGTATTCACTGAACTGTCAGTGTGATTGGGTGGGACATAGGACAAAGAAGAAACTTGATTTGCATCTCCATAACTTCCACCCCTTCCTCCTGGGGTAAGAGTCAATAAACTACAGTGAGTTTAATTTGAAAGACATTTGGAAATTTTGGAACTTCTTGGGAGACCTTACAACCTTGCCTCAGGGAAGGTCTGGGCATTTCAGAAAGGCTGAACCCCAGGTTGACACATGAGATATTGTCCTTGCTGGTCTTTCTGATGCAGACACTGATTCCCTGGTGGTCAAGGAGCCAGAAGCCTCAGGTGTCTGATTTGGTGGGAAACCTACCCCTCTGGAGTCCACAGCTGCATACATAATGTCCATCCAGCCTTTAAATGTTGCCTGGAAGGAAAAGACAAGATTAAGATACTCATTTAAGTCTGCATCTTGCTTGAGCTACTTAGGATTCTTCTATGGACGAATGAGGCCAGGAAAGAGCCTCCTGCAAGAAGTAAGAAGCAAGCAGCCCCATTCCACCCCTTTAGCAATGTCCGCATGGCTGGGCATTCAGAGAAAGGCCTTGTTTGGAGCTGGAGGTAGAGAAACAGCTGAGCAGATACCCTAAGAAGGCCACACAGTGTGGAATAAGCTTCTTGATTGAGCCCAAGAGTGACAAGGCTTGAAGGAGTTCTGCCCTTCAGCTTTACATTCACTTTATTTATTTTTTTTTAAATATGGAATGCTAGGGCAGCACCTGTGGCTCATCGAGTAGGGTGCCGGCCCCATATACCGAAGGTGGCGGGTTCAAACCTGGCCTCAGCTGAACTGCAAAACAGAAAAATAGCCAGGCGTGGTGGTGGGCACCTATAGTCCCAGCTACTCAGGAGGCTGAGGCAAGAGAATTGCCTAAGCCCAGGAGTTGGAGGTTGCTGTGAGCTGTGTGACGCTCTACCTAGGGCGATAAAGTGAGACTCTGTCTCTACAAAAAAAAAAAAAAAAAAAAATGGAATGCTTCACGAATTTGTGTGTCATCTTTGTGCAGGGACCATGCTAATCTTCTCTGTATTGTTCCAATTTTAGTATATGTGTTGCTGAAGCAAGCACTTTACATTCACTTCAGATCCTAAAACAGCATAGCATCCTGACAGTGGGTGCCAGGAGCAGTGGGTGCCAAGTGGGGCTTACACTCTCTGTTCTGGCTTGAGGCCACCTGCAGTGCTGACCTGGTCCCCTTTGCCATGCACCTCAGAGAACCACTTGGCTTTTGCTCCACAGACTACACAGGAAGTCCCTGAAGAATCCTAACTTTTCCTTGTACTTAAGGGGATGCTTTTGCCAGTGGAGTGTCGGTAACTGGCTACCAACTGGCTTTCTAGAAGGAAAAAAAAGCTCTAGTTGTTATTTACCAATTTCTATGGTAAATATTACAGTGGTGTAAATTTACAGTGATGTAAATTTACAGTGGTGTAAATATTCTCACCATGGTCAATTTTAAGTTCCCAGTGTGATGCATAGGAGCATGGCATTATCATATTTCCACTGTCCTGATGCAATAGATGTAAACAACCTCAAGAGCAGCATAGATGATAATAAAAGCGATGATGAGTTTTCAGTATTTCTTACATTTGTTTTAATATTATTTAGTTAATTATAAGTTTATAAAATTAAATTTTTTATAATGACTATGTTTACCAACCAGCTTGCAAAATTACTGAAAATGTAACTCTCAGCTCTTGTGAGCTGGCACCAGCTGGCTCTAGCACACCACAGCAAGGGACAAAAGAGGGAGTCTAAATGAGACAGAACCCTGGTGCTGGCTCCACTGTCTGCCTCAGTCTGGGCTGCTATGAAGAATCAGAAAAGCCCAACAGCCATGCTTGGTGGTGAGACTGGCTGCCCAGTGGAGTCTCACTGTGTGTTTGGCAAAATCCAATTATGTTCCAAGCCCCCTTTAAGACACCATCTCAGACACATAAACTTTTTGTGTGTAAGAGTTCTTATGAGGCAGGTGGGGCAGATGGGGAAACCGAGGCCACCTGTAGAAGCCAAACAACTTCAGCTCCCTGTGCCAGGAGGCCCTCGCCTATAAAGAGAGGCCTGGAAATGCTTTGGAAACTGCTGGGGAGCACCCAAGATTATGAGATGTTTGTGACCGATTCTTTCCAGCCTCTGAGTGGTTCTGTCTGGAAAGGTGAGTAGTTCTCTGTCTATAAAGAGGGAGTTTCCTTCCAAAGTTCTTACACTCAGAGGGACAGTCATGGGGATAGATAATGCTTTGGGTTTGGCTCTAATTCCACTATGCACTAAGCACTGCAGGGGAGTCTTTGTGGGACTACAGCTGTGACTTAATGGATGGGTGGAGGTTGTAGATTTTCTCTGCTTTTGGGACTAAAGGCAAGTGTCTGACCTTAAGATTGGGGTAGCAAGAGAAGGAAGTTGCACATTTGTGAATTATGGCTCTGTCTGTATTTCTGTTGTCGAGGTCAATGGTAGTTTAATTTTATGGCATGTGTTATAATCACTGAAGCCACCATACTTACAAAATGGACAGGAACTCTGGGCGCACCGTGTGTGTTTAAATATCACACTTCCTGCAATTCAAAGATGGAAATACACATATTCTTTTAAACAACATAAGAGTTATCACTACCTTTTTAACAGACAGTAGCCAGAGTCACAATTTTGCTAATAGTTCAGGCCTGTGTAATCTGTGCTCTTTCCTTTTTAACCTGTGCCTATCCAAAAGCCTGAAGAGGTCAACTTGACCACCAGCTTCAGAGATGGCTCTGATACAGTGCTGACCTGTCCTATGCCATGCACTTTGGAGAATGTGGCATCTGCTTTAGAACTGAAAAGCTGGAGACTTCCCAAGGAGCCAAATCCCTGGAGAATCCTTAACCTTTAGTGGGCATTGTGATCCCATTGTAAAAATGTGACCCCATCGTGAGAGAAGGCAGTACTGCTAGAAAGCCAATGTGAGAAGGAAGTCCCTTCTCTCTGAGACTTACCACTTGCAGAAGGGCCAGGTACCCAGCCCCTACGTTGTCAAAGTTGACCTTCACCTTGGTCCAGTACAATTCACCAGTCACATTGAAGGATTCACACTCGCTCTTGTTGTTCACGATGGTGTAGTTCAAAGGCAGGTCTCCCTCAGTCTGGTTGATGCACCTCCCAAACCTCCCCGCGAAGAGGTTCACGCCCATGATGCTGAAGATGAGCCAGAAGATGAGGCAGACAAGAAGGACGTTCATGATGGACGGGATAGCACCCACCAGTGCATTGACCACCACCTCAAGTGGACAGAGAGGAGGCTTAGTTTCTGGGGGTCCCCATAGCCCATGCCCTTATCAAGACCAAACACTGACTGAACTCATTGGCTGTGGGGTGGGTCATGATGGATGGAAGGCCAACTCTAAGGCTGGATGCTCCAGTGGGGAGTGAGGAGAATACCCTGATACAAGTTCAGAACTTATGCCTCTTCCTTCCTGGTGGGAAGGCAGCAGCCTCTCTTACCCTCATGCCCTCAAATCGTGACAGGGCTCTCAGGGGGCGGAGTGCACGCAGTGTCCTCAGTGACTTGATGGGGCCCATCTCAGCAAAGCCCAAGGTGTTGGCCACCAGGCTGATCAGCGAGACCTATAGGAGGCAAAGTGGAGGTAGGAGGATGGGGACAGCTCCAGAGACAGAAGGTGGGGCTCCTAGCCCACTTAAGTCAGGGACTGGGTTCGTGAGAGCCAGCAGGCCTCCCATGTTGAATCTTTTTCTTTTTCTTTTTCTTTCTGTTTTTTGCAGATTTTAGCTGGGGCTGGGTTTGAACCCGCCACCTCCGGCACGTGGGGCTGGCGCCTCCATGTTGAATCTTTTTTATTCCTGGGATGAACTATCTTCACAGGCCTGCTATGCACTGGGCCAGGCTTCCAGAAGCCAAAGAGCATCCTGGGTTTTAGACCTTTGCTGAGAACCTGCTATGTGCACTTAACACACATGCCCTGTAACAGCTCTACTAACCCTACGACATTTGGATGCATTATCCCTGTTCTACGAATGAGAAAAGTAAGCTCCAAACCCACTATTTTGGTATGGCAAAGCAAGGACACAAAGCCTGGGCTTTTGGTCCCCTATTGGTTTTTTTAAGTTTAATTCTTCCTTCAGAGAAGCCTCTTTTGGAGATGGAAGGGCAGCCCTGGGTTGAGTGTGAGCAAACAGACAATCCTGGAGCACTTCTCCACAGCCAGACTTGGCAGCATTACAGCATCTTCAAATGAGGAAAACACAGGGGAGGACTTGGTGACAATGGGAGCCTCTGCCCCACCCCATGGTGAAATTCTACTCTGTGGATTTTATCCTTCTAAAGCTCTGTGGGCAGCTACTCCCTGCTTACTTCCCCACTGGCCTGTGATCACAGGCTGAACATGACCTCCTGCCTGACCTCCCCTGCAATCATCATTAATACCACCCTGGCACTCAGGCAGCCTGGGGGGGAGGGGTTGAAGGCCTAAATCCGACAGCCACCTTCCAGGCTTGGCAGCCCCAAGTGGGAGAGGGGCTGGGCAGAGGCTTGGGGGAAGAAGACTCCCCAGGATCAACTTCTGTATTATTCTATGATGCCAGGCTGTGTATTCCTGGAAAGATGGGGGGCCCTTTTCCTGAGGGCAGGACCTCCAGGGCACCAACCCTGGTCAGTCCACCTGCCCAGTTTCTAGCAGGCCACCCTCTAGTCTCTCGTCTTTCCAAAGCTTGTCCCATCTGTTCCACCATGGTCTCCCTGTCTTAGGTGATGGCAACCCCTTCCCTCCAACTATGCCGGCCACAATCCTTGGCATCATCCCTGCCTCCTCTCTGTCTTGGATACCCTATGTCCAACTCTTCAGGACTTCCTGTTGGCTCTGCCTTCAAAATACATCAGAAGCACAAATATTTCTCACCACTTTTACTGCCACCAGCCTGGCCAGGCCAGGGTTCTATCTGCCCTTGATTACTGCCAGAGCCTCCTAACTCTTTCTCTGCTTCCACTGGTTCCTCCTCCCCTCTCCTCCATGGCAGAGAGAGCTGTTCAGAACTCTCTTCAAAGCTATCCTCTGCCTCCCCACTTCACTCTAAATAAAAGCCCTTGTTTTCAGCTGCACACTGCCCTTCCCATGCAGTCTGGCCCCTCGTCCCCTGTCCTTCCCCCTGCTCAGGCACTCTGGTCTCCTTGCAGTCTCTCAAGTACAACAGGCCTGATCCCACCACACGGCCTCTGTGCTGCTGTTCCAACCTCCGCTCAGAATAGTCTGCTGGACGTTTGCCTGACTAACTCCAGCTTCCAGTCTGCTCAAATGCCACCTAGGTGGGCCCACTCTGCCCATCCTATTTAAAGCTATAACCTGCACCTTCCCCTCCAGCCTACCTTCTAAGTTCTGGCACTCCTAATCCCCTTCCCTTTCATTCCATGGTAGATACCACTTTCTAACATTATATAAAGTTGGCTTATTTATTATGTTTATTGCTTGCAGCCACCTTTTTCCATGTGGGCAGGAGTTTTCGTATATCCTGAGATCTCCAGTACCTACAATAAATATTATCTGTACATAATAGATGCTCAATAGTATTTATTGGAAAAAAATGCATGAAGGATCTTCCCTAGACTCTGAGGCTGCAATCAACTTTCCCATAAATCTGAGGGAATAGGCTAGGGGTTAGAGGTGTGTGAGAGCATGGCTGCTGTCAAGAAAGCTGCATGGCCGCAGCTCCCACTTCCTTCTGCTCACGCCTAGGCAAGGCTTCTCCATGCTGTGAGCCTCAGCTGTCTTCTCCACAGGCTGAACAGGAGGGAAGCACTGATAGTTCCCTTTCCCTGGCCTCAGCTCTGAGTTCCCCAAAGTGGTGTGTGGCAGGTGGTTTGAGAGGTGGGCTTCCCCAGAGGTTTTTGCAGATGCCCTCTGACCAAGGCCCTACTTTCCAAGAAGCTGCAGGAATGGTTGGGTCAGGGTGCCTCAGGCCTTCCCATGACCCCTCAACAGGGAAGAAGGGCATTTCCTTCATCTCAGGGAGGCTCTGAGGGCTGAGCTGGGCTGCCAGGTATTCTCCCTCTCTTCTTTCCTCCCCCTCTCTACTCCATACCCCTCACCCTAGTGTTAGTACCTCTCAGCCATAGGGTGACAGAAAGAGGTCCACATTGGAGATCCATATACCTGGGTCTGTGTCTCTGTGCATACATTCTAGCCCAACGAGCCTCTCCCACCATAGCCCCTTATATGCTTGGTGGCCCAGGTCTGGACTCTGCCCAGGCTTATTAAGGACTGAGCCCCTCTCTTTGGCCTCTGAGTGGGGTATAGAGATTGAGCTCAGGAAGGAATGTCCCTGCTGGTGGGCAGAACTTGATGCCAAGCTCAGAGCCACTGACAAACCTGGTGCCCTCTGGAAAGCCTTCTCAGTCTGCAGGTCTTGGCCCCCTTCCTGTTCTGGGGGATCCACCACTGAAATACAATCACCTGAGGCCTTCACCACCATGGCTCCCTCTGCCCTCAGTGAGAGAGACACAGGGCTGCCCCACTCCCTGAGCCTTGCTTTTTCCTCACTCGCTACTCTCCTATTTGACAGTGCTTAGGACCCCTGTCAGATCTTGCTTGGCACCTAGCAGTGTCTTGGGGCCTTAGCTGTGAGGAAGGAGCTTCCCACTCCCTCTGCCCACCAGGTGCTCAGAAGACTTGCCAACCTCCTGCCCTGGGCGTTCCTTGGATGCACCCTGGGCTAGCAAGTCCTCACAGCTGCATGGTCTCCAGGGCAGCAACACGGAACCCCTGAGCCAGTGTTCATGGCTTTCCTCCTTCTCTCTCTCATTCTCCTTAATGTTACCTTCTACATGCTTTCCCATGCTTTCCCATCATCCCTGAATCAGCCTTCTCCCCTCTGGCCTTTGCTCACTTTGTCTCCCTTGTGTGGGCACAGAGGGTCTGGGCTGGCCTGCCGTCTGTGGACCTGATAGACACTGCACAATGTGCCATGGTGAATGCCACAGTACAGGCTTGTCTGTGTACGTCCCTCTCTGGCACCTGAGTGGGCGAGCCCCCACCTCCACCCTGGCTCATGCCCCTTCCTAGAATACTCTTGGACTATCTCTCCCAGAAACAGGGCCTAGGTCTCCCCCTGCTGTGGCTCCAAATTGGGGGTTCTGATGGCAGGACTCTTTTTCTCTTCTTCCTCCCTGGTTGGACCTCTTCCCCTCTGCCTGCGCCACAGCACAGCTGCCCAACCCACTTCAGTCTGTTGACTCCTATCTGGCTCCATCCTCCCGCCTCCCTGTCTTAGCTCCTCCTACCCTGGCAATGGGTCTCCCCCCTCCATTCCCCTCAGTGCCCACACTCACATCCACAATGAGGAAGTCGAGCCAACACCAGGCATTGGTAAAGTACTTCTTGAAGCCATAGGCTACCCACTTGAGTAGCATCTCTAGTACGAAGACATAGGTGAACATCTTGTCAGCATACTCAAGCAGAATCTTGACGGTCTTCCGATCCTCCAGGTAGATGTCCTCAAAGGCCTGCAGATAGGGTCAGACAAAGGGGATACAACATCCTGACCGCTGCCAAGTCCACCTGCACTAGGCAATATTTCTAACAACAGCTGCTGCCCCCTAGGCAGGAATGTGAGAAATGCAATGGAGGGATTCCTCCTGATCAGGATTAGAACTGACCAGTGTGCCCTTCAAGGTGGGTCATGAAATGGTCTTATGAGGTAGGTGGACAGTAAGACAGAATTCCTTTCCTTTGACGTTCAAGAGCAAGTCTCAGTTTGGGGCTTTAAGATCTTTCTAAAACGTGCCAATCTGCCATTTTAATAAGGAGTGAGGGTGTGGAGGCTCAGCTCACAGCTTTCTGTTGGAAACAACATAAAACCTTGCTTTCCCTCCATTTTGTTTTTGCTCTATTTGCTTTATACAGGTATATTCTTTTCATAGGAAATAATATTGGTTCCCAATTAATGATTTACACTTCATAATAGGTTTATTTAAATAAACCAAAACCAGTGAGAGTTGATTGAAAGCAAGTAAATGACAGTAAAAGGGGCTTGTAGACAGGAAGTTTAGGAGGCACAGGAGTAGACACAGTCAAATCTGCCACAATCCTCTGAATTGAGGGGTCAAAGTTTCAAAAATGCTAGGAGCTCTAAGTCTGTCTCTATCTCCTCATTTCTGCCTCCACTCAAATTCCTGAGCCAGCACGGGAACTCCCCTGGCTCCTAGCTGCCTTCTTCCACCTCCAGCCTTCTGATTTATATCTCTGTTCCTCTAGAGTTACTTCTCTCCATCCAGAGTGCTCTGAGGCTCCCAATCTAAGCAACGGAACACGTCACTAGGGTCCTGGGGAGCTGCCTCCACCTGTTACTCCTGGGCCTTTCTATCTTGACTTTGGGGCCTCTGTGAGATGCAGTGATCCAGGGGCCAGTGCAATATGCCATAGCAGTGCCCAAATAGTATTTATATGCTATGGCATATAAATGTAGACGAGCACAACAGGATCATTCAAGTCCCCACATGGACTTTTGGAACTGTTCAAGATAAAAAGAAGGTGTATTTTTTTCTGAGTATGCTTCTTATAAAAAATTGAATGATGTAGAAATTCTAGAAAAGAAAGTAAAATGCAGTCTCAATTTCATAACACCAGAGTAACTAATGCTAACATTTAGGTAAATGTTCTTTTTGCCAGTTTGTGCATACGTGAGTACACACATTCATATATGCACATTTATATACACCACAGTTTTATCAGTTATACTAAATACTTGCTTTGAAATTACTTTTTCAACTAAATAATATGTTGTGAACATTTATCCACTCAATAATAAGAATACATACAATAATTTCTATCCTTCTTTCAAAAGGTTGCCTGATATTTTATTATTTGCATATACTACTACTATTTAGATGAACATGTCAGTTGCTACCAATTTATCCCTAGTAGAAACAACACTGCAGGGAACACTCTGTCTGATTATGTTGAGGATAAATTGGGGTGTCAGGCCAAAGGTGTGCTTTTTGTACAGGTTAAGAATGGGTCGGGGACACAAATATATACTTCATCTACAGTGTATGAAAGTGGCACTGGTGCTGTTTCTCCTTTTTTACTCTTCTCAGCCTAATGAATGAAATTGCACTTGATCTTAGCCAAAAGGCCGAGAAGCGATAATAATGAATGAAATTGGTATTTCATTTTAATTTATTTTATTACTAGTGCTGTCAAAATCTCTCTCTCCCTTGGATGTTTGCAGGGTTCCTTTTGTGAATTACTTGTTTATATCCTTTGCCAATTTTTTTACTAAAGTGTCTGGTTTATAGGGGATATTAACTCTTTGTCTTATAATACTATCCTAGTTTGTTCAGTGTGTTTAAATCTGATTTACTTTTGTTTACTGTACTGGGGTTCTATACTTCATTTTCATTTATTATTATTATTATTTTATTTTTTTGCAGTTTTTGGCTGGGGCCAGGTTTTAACCCACCACCTTCGGTATATGGGGCCAGCATCCTACTCCTTTGAGCCACAGGAGCCACCCCATTTTCATTTATTATTATATTATTGCATATGATTTTGTCATTTATTATAATTTTCATTTAGTAAAATTTTTGGTGTTGAGAAAGCTCTTGCTTATTCCAAGGCTAGAAAAAAATGACCTTTCTTTTCTTTTTCTCTTTTTTCAACTTTGTGGTTTCAATGTTTTATATTACAATTTTAAAAACCAAATATATTTTGGTAAGGAGCAAATAGCAATTTTAATAACTTTCAGATCAACTTGTCAACTCTCCTAACACTTTTTATTAAATAATCCATTCGTAATCCACTGATTAGGAGTCAACTTTATGATTATACTACATTTCTATATTTACTTACACTGATTTCACACCTCATTATGCAGTTCTACTGCTGTCTATTCCTGAATTAGTATCACATGAGTTTCCTGGGACATTTGAAATAATTTTTAAGATAAACATTAGCAATATTTTATCAAATTGTCTCAAAAATTTGAAAATTTACTGTCATTGTACTGACTCCATAGAGTCTCGCTACCCAAGACCCAAGTAAATTTATCTATTTGTCTTCTTTTATACTTCTCAGCATTGCTTACACAGTTCTTATTATATTTATTCCCAGTTATTTTATGATTACAGTGCTTGGCACGTATAGCATAGTTGAGAAATATCACTTGTGACTAACTGGTTTCCCTTTCTATAAAACAGAAACAGTGGCAGGCGGCGCCTGTGGCTTAGTCAGTAAGGCGCCGGCCCCATATACTGAGGGTGGTGGGTTCAAACCCAGCCCAGGCCGAACTGCAACAAAAAAATAGCCAGGCATTGTGGCAGGTGCCTGTGGTCCTGGCTACTCAGGAGGCTGAGGCAAGAGAATGGCCAAAGCCCAGGAGCTGGAGATTGCTGTGAGCTGTGTGATTCCATGGCACTCTACCGAGAGCGATAAACTGAGACTCTGTCTCTACAAAAAAAAAAAAAAAAAACAGAAACAGTGGCAATAATTCTTTATATTAATTATTTTATAGCTGGCCATGTAATGTTAATAGGTTTTAAAATTTTTCTAGGCAATCATATTATCTATAAATAATGATATATTTCTATGATTTTCAACTCTTTTTTTATACTTGACTAATTGGATTGACTTCAGTTCTTTTATTTTCCAATTTTTATATCATGTGTTTAATTTTCTTGATTAATTGCACTGCTAGTACTTCAAAACTATTATTAAATAATAAACAACAGCTGAAAAGTAGTTAAATTATCTTTTTCTTATTCCTGATTTTAATGAAAATGTTTCAAATGCTTTTATTACTAATCATGATGATAGAAATTAATTTGAGAGCTAAGTCTTTTGCTAAATTAAGAAAATATATTTCATTTCCATTCTTACCAGAGTTTAAGAAATCAGGCATTCATTGAGATAATCATATGGCTTTTCCTCTTTTCCCTTTTCATATAAATAGATTCTCTAATATAATACCATCCTGACATTTTAGGATATGACATATTTATCATAGACATCACTAATCTTTTAAATAGATGGCTGGATCCTATTTGTATGTATTTTGTTTAAAATTTTTGCATCATTATTCATAAATATGGAGTATGAAGTATGACAACTGGTCTAGATTATCCTTTGGCACTTGAGGTTTTAAAAATCGGTATTTAGCTTTCATAAAAAGAACTTATGGAATTTCCATCTTTTTTCACACACTATAATATTTTAAATTCTTTAAGAACATAAAAGAGGGGCAGCACCTGTGGTTCAGTGAGTAGGGCACTGGCCCCATATACTGAGAATGGCAAGTTCGAACCTGGCCCTGGCCAAACTGCAACAACAACAACAACAACAACAAAATAGCCAGGCATTGTGGCGGGCGCCTGTAGTCCCAGCTAATTGGGAGGCTGAGGCAAGAGAATTGCCTAAGCCCAAGAGCTGGAGGTTGCTGTGAGCTGTGACACTACAGCACTCTACCAAGGGCAACAAAGTGAGACTCTGTCTCTAAAAAACAAACACACAAAAAAGAACGTAAAAGAATCTGCCTTTGTAAATATGAAAGATTACATTAGTTAGTAGGTATCTGCTTATTTTAATTTTTCAAGGAATCAGCTTTTGAATTTTCTGTATCAGTTTTACTATTTATTTTGTAGTTTATTAATACAGGTTTTTATTTTATTAATTACTTTCTTCAGTTTCCCTAAGTTTATTTTTTGTTATTATAATTATAATTTGAGTTCAGTAATTTACACTCTATTTAATAATGAGTAGTTAAGTAAATGAATTTTCCTTTTATTACAGTTTTGACTACATTCCACCTGCAATATTCTCAATATTGTTATTTTTCAGTTTTTCTACCATAGTTTTTTCTCTACCTCTATTTTCTTTTCTTATTTTTGTAGATAGCAGCTAGACAAAACTGGTGAAATCATAACTTCTGATTTATAGCATACTATCATCTCTGGTCCATGAATGGTCTCCTTTAATTAATTAAATAAATGAAAATCCATGAACATACCACCAAACTACTTTCTGTTTGATCCAAGGTTTAAGAATGACTTTTATATCTCAAGTGATGGCCCTAGCAAAAAAAAAAAGAAAAAAAAAAGAGAGAGAATGACTTTTACATTTTAGGTCTTTGGTTTTAATCCTATTTTTTATTTCTAGTACTTTCCTTGCCTGTAAAATAGGCTTAATAATATTACCTATCTCATAAAAGTTATTGTGAAAATTAAATTAATATTTATAAAGTGCTTAAAACAGTATCTGGCACAGAGTGAGTGCTATTTATGTGTTAGCAATTATTTTTATTATTATATAATGTCAGATATATTATGTATGTATATATTTTAGATCTCTGTCTGGTTCTTTATATTTAAATGTCGAGAATTAACAGAAGTATGGTAAAATCCCCCAGTACTATAGTACTATTGTCACTTTTTTCTCCCAGTGAATTTTGTTTTATATATTTAAGTCCTGTGTAAACCCAAGCAAATATATTCTTAATAGTTATATTTTTGTTACAAGTTGGACCTTCTGTGTCTTATCTCAAGCTTTTAATTTTGGCTTCATCAAACAAAAAGCACCCTGATTTTGTTGTCATTATTTGCATTTGCCTAATCCACCTTATTATTTCACTTCTAATTTCACATTCTTTTAGGTTTGTCATTTGACAGCACATAGCTAAAATTTTTTTAAAGTTTATTCAGAGCCCTTTCCTTTTAAAAGATGAATTTTATCCAGTTACATTTATTATTTGTTTGATATATATGTTTGATCTTGCCTCTCCCATATTATTTTTTGTTTTCTGATTTTATGTTTCCTTGTTGCTTCTTTTTTCTTCTACTTTTTGCTGTAAGATCTCTGTTTTCTTTACAAATTTTTTTCCTCAGCAATTTGGAAGAGATGCAGTTTGCTTTCTGTTGAACAAGTTTATAACTTTAAATAACACACTCAGACTCCTTTTTCTCAATACATAATTGACATGGTTTTTTAGCAACAGTGCTTGGCTGTCTACCCTGATTAGATTCACCAGATGGTTGCCAAAACTCCTCCTCACTTATGCCAGGCTGAGCTTTTCTTGTACAACCCAGACTAAATGGCTCTGGGTGCCCTTGTTTGTGGCTGTTTAAAAACAAAACTCGTTAACATATTGTCAAATCATCCTTCCCCAAAGCCTACAGAGATTTGGCTCTAGCTGCCAATTGTAAAACGGGGGAGGCTGCAAGTCTTGGCTCCAGGCCCACTCTGGAACAGGGGAGGGGCAGCATGGGATAGGATGAGAGGCCCAGAGGGTTGGACGTGACAGCTACAGTGCTTCCCTATTGTCTGCCCTGATAGGAGGAGAAGCAGCAGGGAGTGAAGGCACATTGCCTTGAATCAAACTGCCCTTTCTCCCATTCTGTGGTCCAAAGCATTCCCTGTTAGTTATGTATCCACAGGGTTCTCACCTCCCTAACAATATAGGTACTTCCTCTTTCTGGGCCAGGAAAGTTTCCATGTCTTCTGCCTTTTTAATCACCCTTCTCCCTCCTTATCAGCACCTTCTAGAACTCTCCAGTACTGTCCTATGTCTTCCAGAAAGGGCTCTGAGAAATCAGAGCAGGCTGCTTGTGAGCCAGATGGGGCAACCCCTAGAACAGCGGTTCTCAACCTGTGGGTCAAGACCCCTTTGGGGGTCAAATGACTCTTTCACAGGGGTCACCTAAATATATTCTGTGTGTCAGATATTTACATTACGATTCATAAGAGTAGCAAAATTATAGTTATGAAGTAGCAATGAAAATACTTTTATGGTTGGGGGTCACCACAACATGAGGAACTGTATTAAAGGGTCATGGCATTAGGAAGGTTGAGAACCACTGCCCTAGAAGGTCTCATTGCTCTTCCCAGCCTCATTACCTCTCTGTCCCTCACAGTCCAGGTCCATTCTCTTCCTCTAGGGAGTTTTCCCTGATTTCTCCCACTGCCCCCAAATCCCAGCATGCGTCTTCCACTCTGTTCTTGCTCCATTCTTTCTTGTACTGATCTTTCACTATCTTATCTCTGCTGAATCTGATTCCTCCCACTAGACTGGGAACTTCTGAGGCCAGAACTGGGGTATACTCCTCCTGTTGCACCCCATTGCTAGATACACAGGGCTAGCTAGATACAGGAGAGCTCAGAAAAGACCTACTGAACAGGTACAAGGTCAACACAAAGGACTCTGGAATCTGAATTCCTGGGTTCAAATGCCTCATCTACCATTCCTGAGTGGTCAGGCCTTGGGCAAGTTAATGTTTCCATAAAGTATTGTGGTTGTGTGGATTGAATGTAATGATGTGGGAACTATATGGTATCAATTCTAGTCTGTAGAAGATGTGAACTAAGTGGATCTGAACTATCAGCCGGCATTGTTAACGACATGGTAATACCTGTGCTATCATTTGGTGTTAAATTTCATGTTGAAATTAGATCCTCAATGTTGAAGGTGAGGCCTAGTGGGAGGTATCTGAGTCATAGGGACAGATCCTTCATGAACAGTTTGTTGCCACTCATGATAATGAATGAGTTCTCAGTTCCTAGGAGAACTGACTGCTAACAAGTTTGGCACCTCCCTCTCTCTCTTCCATCCTCTCTCGCCATGTGATGCTTGCTCCCCTTCACCTTCTGCCATGAGTGGAAGCTTCTTGAGGCCCTCATCAGAAGAAGATGCTGGTACCATGCTCCTTTTACAGCCTACAAAACCATGAGCCAAATAAACGTTTTTTTCTGTGTAAATTATCCAGCCTCAGATATTTCTTTATAGCATTGCAAATGACTAAGACAGCCTGACAGGACACCTGATGCTGTGTACAGGTAGGTGTGTCACCAGAGCTCTGGTGTGGGAGGCTGGGAATCTAGATCAAATTATTTCCGTTTGTGGAACAAATGGGAGGCTGGACATACGGCCTGTATGAGCCCTTCTTACTCTGCCCTTCATATGTGCTGTGGGTGTTGATAGTGTCTCAGTTGATTCCTGCTCTAGGGGCTGAGCAGAGGCTCTGTCCCAGTTTCTGGTGTGGCTTTCCAGCTGGAGATTTCCATTCCTTGCCCTCCCTGCCTCCCTAGGAGGGTACCAGTGCTCCACTGCTGAGCAGGATCATGAAGATGATGAATGTCTCGAACCAGCTGTGTTCCACAATGCGGTAGCAGGTCTTGCGCAGCCGCCACCAGACCTTCCCTGGGGCCTGTGTAGTGTCCACCGCACAGCAGGGACAACGCTGGACACAGCCTGTGGAAGAGGGTGAAGGTCAGGCCCCGTTCAGGACCTATGTCCATGGTAAAAGTTTGGGTGGATGAGTAAATGGCTGAGAGAAGAGGTTACAATGATGGGGACAGGGCAACATGTTTGGGAGAGGGTTCTGGGCACTTCCCTGGTGCCACACACTCAGCAGGCACTCCATGGAGGGGCTGGATGCACTAAGCACCCAGAGAGTAGATCAATAGCCTGGTAGGTCTGGGCACAGGCAAGGCTGGGTTGGGGTGGGTTCCAGCTTATCCTCTGCTCATCTGGGAAATCCTGCCCCTGGGGAAATGCCAGGGTACTCTGTCCCTGGGGCTTCTCCCTGTTTATAGTGCCTGAGCCTTGGAAAAGGCACACCTCCCCCACCAACAGAGATAACCCCCAGTATGGACCTTCATTTTATCCCCAGAGATCCTCCAAATTTACCACCCATTCATAAATGCTACAGATACCAATCATCAATATGGCCACATGTCACACCTGCCTCAAATATTTACAGAGGGCCTACTGTGTGTCGGCGCCAACCAGGGCCTGGTAGTACAGGGATAAATTAGAGCCAGGCCCTGTTGCCTGTGCAGGCATACAGTGGTGCTACCACACCACAAATGCAGTGTCACTAGTCCTTCATATGGCTGACTTGCCAAGCCAAGGCAGGAAGCCCTAGGGTCAGAGGAATGGAGGGGGTGGGCAGATATCCAGGTCAGAGTGAGGGTACCCCTTGGCACTGGGCCCTTGGGTAGGGCTGAGGCTGGGGTAAAAGGCTTCCCAGGCCAGTACCTTCGGTGAAGCAGTCCTCTGGATCCTTGACGTCCTCGCCGAGGTCAGGGATCTGCTCCAGGAGGTCAGCGGTGTTGGTCATATCCGCTGTGCTACCTTCAGAGTAGCTGTCCTCCTGAGTCTTGTGGGCATGGTGTGGGGTGGGGTGAGGGAAAGTGTGAGCACATGCTGAGCAGCAACTTCAGCCTTGAGCCCTGAGCCCAAGGGAGGGGGGTGTTTGGGGTTCCCAGAGGGGAGGTAGCCAGACTATCCTCCACTGTACACCCTGGAATCTGTGGTCCAGATGGTGTGGGAAGAAGCTGGTTGAGAGCCACCTTGGGCCAGTTAGGGCTGAGCCAAAGCTGGACCTTGGGGCTCCTGGGTCTGCAATTCTGGTCTACTACAGTCTAAAGGGTATGGAGGGATTCTGAGAAAACGTGGGGGATGGGAAATGCTGGGAACAAAATAGACTTGGGTGGCAACATGGACACACACTAGGACACAAACACACAGTGTTGGCTTGGCACATGAAGTGGGAACAGGCATGCCACATCCAGAACAGAGTCAGAACCAGGATTACACAGGCAGGTACAGGCAGCGAAGTCAGACGTGAAGAGAACTGGCCAGCAGCTCAACCCATACTTTTTACCCAATTCCTATGGTTGCTGTTGGTCCTGGGCAGAGAGCTTGGAGTAAGACCAAGAAGGTGCTGGTATTTTCCCTTCCTGGACATGTAGGGGTCTGCTCCCTGACCTTGATAAGCTGATTATAGACAGACTACAGAGAAGCATGTGCATGTGAATATGACCTTGTGAATGTCTGTGCGTCACCCGTGGGTGCAGGTGGATAAGGGTGTTGCAGTGGTCACTGCCTCATTCCCTGCTATTAGCCCTGTGCACCCATTCCCAGCCCCAGTGATTGCTGGCTGCCTAGCTGCCTGCCCCAATAGTCTTCAACCAGAGAGCTACCCTCCTTGAGGGGTGCCCAGCATTAGTGATGGGCTGATATAGGAATACAAAAGGCCACACTGTGATATGGTTCATGCTCCAGAGCTCTCCAGGGTACCAGGCTGAGGTAGACTCCAGCTAAGAAGTCTTTTCATAGCTTCTTCCTCTGCCTCATCCTGCTTCTCTTATATCCTTAATGCTTTCTCCTGAATCTCTCAACAAGTCACTTGCACAGGAGTCCTATCTCAGGCTCTTCTTCTGGGGAACATGATAATCCAAAGACAGGTATAGCAAAAAGGGGCGTCTGTGAAGGAAATCCTTCATCTGCTTTGGGGCAAGTCCAAACCCCTTGCCTCAGATCAGCTCAGCCCCAGGCTCCATGTAGAGATGGGTTGTCTGAATCTGTGGGTATGCCTATAATCCTACACTGCCTTCTCTTCTCTTTCTTGGACAAATTACTCTTTTTCTTTTTCTTTTTTTTTTTTTTTGAGACAGAGTCTCAAGCTGTCGCCCTGGATAGAGTGCTGTAGCATCACAGCTCACAGCAACCTCCAATTCCTGGGCTCAAGCGAGTCTCTTGCCTCTGCCTCCCAAGTAGCTGGGACTACAGGCACCTGCCACAATGCCTGGCCATTTTTTTGGTTGCAGCCACTATTGTTGTTTGGCGGGCCCAGGCTAGATTCAAACCCGCCTGCTCAGGTGTACGTGGCTGGCGCCTTAGCCCGTTGAGCCATAGGCGCTGAGCCTTATTTTTATTTTTTTAACAAGTGAACAGTTTATTAAGAATTAAACAAAGGTATAATGTGATGCAGTACAAGTAAGACACTCAAGATAGGTATAATAGTACTACTCACATAGAAACTTAAATTTCGCCTCAAAAAAAATTACAAGACAACAGAGAAAGCAACTTCACTGTTATAAAATAAGATATTTCATGCAAAGTATTAACCCTGCCCCACCAAAGCCCAACCTCCCAATAAACAAAAAACTATCTGGTAATACTGCTATGCTAGCATATTAACCACAGTATAATCATTCATAGGAAAACAGTAATTAAGCAATGAATTAAATAACGAAGTTCAAACTATCATAAACTCATAGACCACAATGATTTTACAAAACAAGCAATTCCGGAAATCTTATAAACAAGAAAAAAAGAAGAAATATTTCAATATCAACAACACTTTCTTAAATACATTTGTAGTAATTGCTAATATATAATAGTGATTGGTACTTTGTTTTGTTTTATTTTTAGAGACAGAGTCTCATTTTGTTGTCCTTGGTAGAGTGCTGTGGCGTCACAGCTCACAGCAACCTCCAGCTCTTGGGCTTAGGTGATTCTCTTGCCTCAGCCTCCCAAGCAGCTGGGACTACAGGCGCCTGCCACAATGCTCGGCTATTTTGTTGTTGTTGTTGCAGTTTGGCTGGGGCTGGGTTCGAAACCGCCACACTCTGTATATGGGGCTGGTGCCCTACTCGCTGAGCCACATGTGCTCCCATGATTGGTACTAATAAAATAAAGATATTCAAAGAATATCACAGCTATGTCGTATGCAACCAAAGCAAAACAAACTCAAATAAGGAAAAGCCTATGTATGTATGTATGTATGTATCTATCTATCATGTATTTTTTTGTGTGCTGAGATAGAAAACTGTCTTAGAATCAATCAAGCAAACAATCAACTTTTTAGGAAATGATAATAAAATAGCATGTTTACAAATACTTACATCATTAGCATTGTAAGTAATACATATTGAGTTAATTCTATTTACATTTAAGTTGTGTTTTCTACAAAGGCACCCAAAGACTTGCTCACTTTTTCTGAACTCTCCTTCTATGGACATGCCTTGTAAACATACCTGTAGTGTTCATTATGAAACTAATGTATGACAAATCATTGTTCATTTTATATTTTTCTAAAGACTATTAGCTGTCATTTGGCATGCAGTTTCTAAGGACTTGGCAACAGTTACTTTTGCTTTCTCTAAATTGATTTATTACTTTTCAACTGTTAAATGAGGTGCATGCCAAACAATGTCTGCTAGGCTATCCAGATGTACTTGTGGTAAAAGGAGTGAGTAGTTACTGAAATCTCTATACCTTTATGTGTCATAAAACAAAAAGGATTTGTTACAGCCTCAATCTATTCCTTGATAATTCTTTGTATTAAAAAATAAGCTCTTAGAAGACGCAACCCCCATCTGAATCCATTATTGTCCCTATTTCACATGACATTATTCAATTATCCAAAGTGATGTTATGGAAATATGAGGCAGTCTAGAGCAAGTTGCCTGTCTGGAAGAATCAGTGTCAGTAGCTTTTGCACCCTTCAGCTGTCTGTGAGAGTATGGTTGGTGTGGATACATACCTATTGATATGAAGGTTTCTGTTCTATTTGTTAATGAGAGGTGTGGATGAAGCTATTTGCTCCTTTTGCATTATTACTGCACTAAATCTAAACCAATTATGAATTGTTCAGTTCCTATGTTATCCTTTTTCATTTTGAAGTTCAAAATACCGTTTGTTTAGCATAAAACATCCCAATGTCTTAAACACGAACTTACTTTCATTTGGGTAACTTTCAGATTTTTAACACATGAGATGCAAGTATTTCTGCTGGGGTTCTGATTGGGATTGCATTTCCTATGCAGTGAATTCTAGGTTTACTACACATCAAGGACTTTCCCAAAGCCTTTGAGTAGTCGTGCGATAGTGGTGGAAATGGGGACTCTTTGGATTGCCTTCGGAGTCAAAGGTACTAACAGAGCTCCCATGTACATGAGGATCAAAAATATTTTAGTAAAATCAGAGCTTAGAAGCAGGTCTTGTCTTCAGTTTGCACACACTCCTTTTACTTTTCTCCTTCCCTTATATTCTCTTCGTTTTTTCCCAGTGCACTGGGATGAAAGCCCTAGCTTTAAAAAAGAAAAAAAATGATGTATGTGCAAGCTTGCATGTGCACACACCCATACGTGCTTTGAATCACATTTTACAAAGGAGTGGGACTCTGTGTGAAATATGCAATCAGAAAATAAATCCCACCCATATTTTGGGATTTCCCTGGCACACGTATCGTTTAAAAACTCGCAGCCTTTCCAGGGTTAGTCTTCCTAGGGATATATATGCTCATTTTGTTAAAAAGAAAAACACCACAAACCTGCACTTGCAAAGTTGTTATACAGACTTCATTCTCCATTTATAATTCTTCAGCTATATTGAAGGTTGGTCGGAAGGGTATTTTTCTTGCTATTTTATAGATGATAAAATAGAGTCATAATTTTAATCTTAGCCAGCTCTGAGACCACTGCTCTTTCAAGTACATGGTGCCACTGCGGCTTGCCTTTCAAGCTTGTTGCCAGATTTCCCACACACCATTTACTTAATCAGAAGTGTTTATTAATATTTTAAGGAACACATGTGCCTTTTTTTAGTGCCATCTTGTTTCAATTATAAATGGCATGTTTTCCTCTACTTTTATGTTCTTGAAATTGAGATGATACCAAAATTAATGTCACAATGACATTCTCTTCAAACTCTGCAATTAAATTGATAAAACAGTTTTATAAACCTGAGGAAGAATAATCTTTTGTGTTCCATCCCTATGCCTAGGAAATGTCTTACATGTGTTCGAATTCTTTCTTCCCCTACCTCTAATAAAAAATAAAACTCTTTTTTGTGTGAAAACTTTATATCCTCCAAATACTATTTCATTATCTTCTTTCTTGCAATTCCCCAAAACAATGGTAAACCTTTATTAATTTTTATAATCTCTTAAATTTTTTGGTCACTCAATTTTCTTAGAAGGTAACCTTTGTTGTTTAGTTTTCTTTTCTAGGAAAAGTTGATCTAATATCTAGTAGAATTTTTTTTTTTTTTTTGAGACAGAGTCTCACTATGTCACTCTAGGTAGAGTGCCGTAGTGTCACAGCACAAAGCAACCTCAAACTCTTGGGCTTAAGTGATTCTCTTGCCTCAGCCTCCCAAATAGCGGGGACTATAGGCACCTGCCACAACACACAGCTATTTTTGTTGTTGTTGCAGTTGTCATTGTTGTTTTAGCTGGCTCAGGCTGGGTTCGAACCTGCCGGCCTTAGTGTTTGTGGCTGCCGCCCTACCCACTGAGCTACGGGTGCTGCCCTCTATTAGATTTTTAATGAACTTCTAAATAGCTACCCAAGTTTTCAATAATGGCCTGACTTACTAGAATGTGTTTTCTCCATTGTGTTAACATAAACATTGTCCCAAATTACCCCAGGTTCAAAGTTACTTATATTCCATGACATGTTTCCAGTGTTTTTTCTACTTGGTGAGGAAAAAATATATATGTGTGTGTGTATATATGTATGTGTGTATTTATGTGTGTGTGTATATATATATATGTAGAGAGAGAGAGAGAGAGACAGAAGTAGGAGAGAGAAGACAGAGAAAGTTTATAATTTCTTGCTGAATTTTTCTGGACTTGAGTAGAGTGAAATCAGAGCTGAATAAGATTTAATGTCTGACAACTGTCCCTAAGTGTCAGGGGAAAACTGGAGACAGAAAGCCTTCCAAAGGATTATGTTTAAGGGGCTATTGGAGGCAAGACCTCAGCATAAATAATTCATCTGTTATACATTTCAAAATAGCTAGAAGAGAATAACTTGAATGTTTCTAACATAACAAAAAGACAAATATTTAAGGCACTGGAGGTCCCATTATGCTGATTTGATCTTTACAAATTCTATGAATGTGTTGAATTACATGTGTACCCCACAACTATGTGCATTTATTATGCATAAATAAAAAAATTGTTGAAAAAAGACTTCAGATTCAAGCAATGTCTCCATTTTTAGTGGACAAACTGAAGTGTTGAAGAGGAGACTGTGACTGAATCCCTGTTGGATAGACCCAGCCCACGTAGTAAGGGTTAGCGAAAAACTCAATTGAGGGCTCAGTCTAAGGACCATGATCTACAACATAAAACTGCTTCCAATGAGTAATGAAACAGAGGCCACTCATGTTTCCATCTGTCTTGGTCTGGCTTAATTCATTAATTCAGCATCTATTTATTGAACACCCCCTATTTATGAGACACTGTGCTAGGAATTGGAACCCCATGGTAACCAAGAGACATACTGTCCTGTTTTCCTTTAGAGAGCCTATGAGAAACATGGGCAAGAAAATAGATAATTAGTGCGTTAGCTTTGATATCAAGAATAGTTCCAGCTCTCTTTCTGTCTCCTTCACTGCTTTTCTTATACCCCAAGTCCTGCTGCCATCATTTTTTCTTTAAATAGCCCTCATCATGTCAAATCAATGGGATTAACTTTTTTAAAAAAATGTAGGAAGTTGTAGAGTGCATTCATCACGTGTCGTGGTAGTAAAATGATATCCTGCCTCTATTTGATTTAGAATGAGGCTTCTTTGTATTGCCAAAATTACGGTAATTTCCCAAATATTTTTTATCTTTTATCATTATCCTCTCTTCCTCAGCATCCTAGATTAATAAGGGTTGATTTTAGCAATTCCTATCTAATATTCTTTGCCTCATTATTGAGGTTCTGATGTATGCAAGGTACTCCACTAAGACCCAAGGATATGATGACAGGTAAATTGACACACTGACACTTTACCTATCCTTTGGGAGTTTACAGTCCAGCAGTAAAGATACAAGTTAAGTTAAAAAATACGTAGAAATGAATTTTTAAGTCAGTTTGTCATGCATGTTAGGAAGGACATTGCAGAAGTATAGCATTTCCTCATGGGATAAGGGTGAGTGGAAGCTAATTTAGGTGAACATGGAATCAAACTTGGTGGAAGTGTGATTTAATTTGAATTCTGAAGGATAAAGATTTATCCAAACCAGGGCGTGGAGGAATAAGCAGTTATTCCCATCTTCTCATATAACAAGTTCCATCTCTCCTTCTTATATATCTAGATTTATAAGATAAATCTTGTTTTTTTTAAGATGTAAATTACCTTCAATCTCTAAGTCTTAAGTCTGTGTGTCTTTAAGCTGGATCAGAAAGTAACTGCAGGACTAAATCAGCAAGACTATTGTGCAGACATCTAGTCTTTGCAAATATCAGCATTTGAAGAGCCAAAGCAAGACCAGCAAGTGAAAGTTTTTGGCTTCCATGTTTTTGAACTGGAAGTTATGTGCTATTACAATACATGAAGGGGGTTTTAACTCAGAACTGGAGAACCAAGGAACATTTCCCAAAGCAACTCATTCCAGAATTGAGACCTGAATGATGTCTGGTGGCTAATCAGAAGAGTAGATGGTGAAAGGAGGGAAGTGTGGAAAGATAACTCAGAGGAATCAGGAGAGGAGGGGAAGGGAGAGGAACTTGAGAAGGGTACTAAAGGTAGGAGGCCTAGGAGTCCTGTGTTTCAGGTTCCAGAGAGGGCTGGTGAGGGTGACAGTGGCAGTATGTCACTGGACAGGTAAAGGAGAAAGGCAGTGAGAGGCCATGGATTGTGTTAAGTAGAGAAATGAATTGATGGGATTTTTAACATTAAGAAAGATCTGGTTGAGGTTATGAAAACATTTCTGCTTGTGGCATTGCTATGAAGCAGGAAGAATTCTAGGGGGTCCTGCCTTGGAGAAAGGTAACAATGATTCACATTAGTAGTTTTCAAAGTTTTCTTTTTAACCTTAAAAGAACTTTATATATCACATCCTCTCATATACTTCTCAATTGATATAAATATTCATCCTAAGTTTAAATAGTTGTGAAGCATGTAATTTTAGCATATTGTAAATTTGACATTTATTAATAAAAATAAACCTGTTGCATCACTCTAAATCTACCCATTATAGACTGAATACTATTGGGATTCTATAGTCATCATTATCCTTTTTAAAGTAATTGAAATAACTCTTGTAGATCTCTAAAAATTTGTTTTCAGTTATTTTTTCTTTTTAATTCAATATTTTCCTCCCCATGGATTTTATCTGTTATTGTGTATCTTTTGCTCAAAGTAGTTAATTCATTGTCCTATCATATAAATATTTTAGTTACAAAATAGGTTTATAATTCTAATTTAATTATTCAATTACCTCTAATTGAAATTATAAGTGTTAAATGTATTTTCTACAATGAGTTATCAACATTTCTATTAATGTTCAGTTGACTAAAGTTACATAACTACATTTTAAAATTTGAAAAATTGTTGGTGGTAGAAGTACAACTTTATTGGCAATGTTTTGCTTAATGTAACAGATGGCCATTTAAAAAATTTAATTAGTTCTTCTACCTTTGGATCAATATTTATTGCCAAAATGAAGACAGGGTTGGGCATTTATTTATGTTTTAAGTTTTTCCTTTTTGTAGATGTGTATTAGTAGACAGAGATAAAGGGTTGAATATAATGCTGTCATTCAGTTATTGAATTCCTCTGATCATATCTTAAAAAGTCACATGGTGGTCTATTATCAACATTTATCATTAATAATTTATCAATTTTTTTGAATTAATAGAAATGAAAGTTACCTGATTTATTTGCTATTCATTCACTTAAATGCCAGTATTTCTTTTCTTTTCTTTCTTTATTTTTAAATTTCAGATTAATGTGAGAATACAAACAATTAGGCTACAATGTTTGCATTTGTAGTTGGGTTCTGCACACAGAAGGCATTAAGTGGGAGCACACACCCATCCCTCTCCTCTTTCCTCCCTCACCCCTCCCCCATCTGAACTGAATTGAGCTTTTCTCTAATATGGGTGTGTATTACATCATTCACTGGTTTCTTATTAGTATTCAGTACATTAGATACGTACTTTTCCATTCTTGTGATACTTTACTAAGAAGAATGTGTTTCAACTTCATCCAAATATTTCTTAACATTTATATCAACTGTCTTTTTGTTTGCTGCTTCCAAAGATTTTATATTCTGGATCAATGCAATGTATGGGTGAGAAGTCCGTGTTTCTTTTGTGAAATAAGATGACATTAACTAGGAAAAGGGAGGTTGAAAAGCATATCCTGCACTTCTATTGTGCATACATCTTCAGCTGATTCTCTAAAATATCTTCCCGAATACATCTTGGGAAAGATATTTGTACCCTCAGGAGTACTTGTAGACAAGTTTGAAGACCACTCAGTTAGACTAAGGCACTAATGATAATAGTGGAAAAAAGTAGAAGGGTGTTAGAAAGAGGACTGGAAGATAGAAAAAGTTCTACATTTTTAGTGGGCTAATTAGACTAAGAGCATATGTAAAAGTTAGAATTTGGGGAAAGTAGAGTACATTTTAAATATTCCTCTAAATGAATGGAAAGTAACTGAGTAAGGAAACACGGAACCATTTGATTATTATCAGGAGATGATAAATTTATAGTGCTAATCTCCATAGCTGTGTAATTTTCCCTTCAGCCATTAGCCACCAGGGTGAAGATACTGTCAAAGGACAAGTTGACAGCTTGTATGCAAATTTCAGGAAGTTAGTTTTGAGGGACATAGGATGAATTTGAATTATTAAGAATGAAAATGATAAAATGGAAAATAGCTCAATTTCTCTGGACAGGATAAAATTAGAGTCTACTCAAGCAGAAGAATGTATATGTAATGGTACAGGTAGATTTTCTGGAATAAGTGAGGAAAGAAGAACTTGAAAAAAGGCTCAGAGGCAGGAGGCCTGGGAAACCCTGCAGGATAAGGCAATCCATATCCAAAGAGAACTTGAGAATACGTAGATCCTGAGGTGGGGACCCTTGAAATCAAAGCAAAGACAGTTATCAAGAAAAGTAGTGGGACTAACACCTTACTTTATCCAGGAGACAAAATCGTAGATCATTCTAAACTCTATTAAGTCTCTTGCCCTATCTTTCTATCCTCCCCCCTTCTCTCTCTCTTTCTCTCTTCACCTGCTCCTTTTGAAAATATATATTTAAAATAACTATACAATATATAATATTCTGGAAATTAGATTCTTTCAAGCTATAATATAATAAGTGTTTACATATAATAAGTGTTTAAATATCACAGCATAATAGGGAAACAGGTATAAACTTTATCAAAATTACTTTAGGGGGCTTGTAGGAAAAACCTTGAAGGTAACTAAAATGAAATACTTAGAACTTGGAGGACAGGTTCAGAGAGGGTGGTGTTTATCTACAGGCTGAGTAATGTATGGTTTTGAATGATGGTGGTGATCATTTTAGATACAAAAATTAATGAATAATCAAGATAATTGATCCAAAAATATTGAATGAGTATGAATATTCCAAAGGAGTACACTGAATGAACCATTCCAGGAGTTTTATAAGGATGTGGAAAGTAATGAAGACAATGTGGGGAATGATACCACTTTAAGTAGAAAAAAACTTGATAAATTAATCTTTATTTACTACATTCTGGCTTGCAGAAGTTTGCTCACAGTATAGATGTCCTGTGAACCTTGGCAAAAGTTGACAGGAAAAGAGGCCTGGGGTTAGAAACATTTATGTCTCCAAATCATTCACAAGAAATGAATAATCTGGAAGCAGATGGGTTCTCCAAAAGTAGGCAAAGGGATGGTGTTGCTCCAGTAGAGAATTGAAGTTGTTTACCGTGGAAGACATGAACTCAGAGCTCTGAAGCCATAGAGAAAAATAGCATAAAATTGATGAATTAAATTTTTCTGAGGGCTTAAGTTCTTACACATACACACACAAACAAATTTCAAAAATGTCATTCATTGTTACCTTTCAGACACAAAAAGGCTGAGGTCTGCAGACACATTCCTCCCAATTCCTGTGACATCCTAAATGTGGTTTGGACAGACATCTAACTGCCTAAATCAATCTAATAGTTCCTCTTTTTTTTTTTTTGCTGTCTTTGGTGGTAGTAGGTGAGTATTGCTTTTCTATTCTGAGTAAAAAATGCCACAAATTTAATGATTTAAAATATGCTTTGCTATCTCAATTTATGTGGATCAAGAGCATAGGTGCAGTTCAATGGATCCTCAGTTCAGAATCTCACAAGGTTGAAATCAAGTTCAGCTTGGCTATGTTCCTTTCTAGAATTGAAGCATGGGATTCTCTTCCAATAGTTATCAGAATTCAGTGCTTTATGGCTGTAGAACTGAGATCCTCATTTCTTGCTGTCAATTCCTAGAGGCCTCTCTCTGCTCATGGCCCCTCTCACAGAGCCCCTCACTGGGTCCTCCCAACATGGCAGCTCACTTCTTCAAGGCCAGCAGGGTCCCTTTCTCTACAGGAAGGGCCCAAGCCCTCTTTTGAGGACTTTCAATAGATTAGAACAGGCTCATGGAGAATAATTTCTCTTTTGATTAAGAATCAGAATTAACTGATTTGAGACCTTTATAGCATTTGTTGTATTTTTCACCTTTGCCACATATGTAGTATAACTTATTTGCAAAGGTGACAGCTATCATCTTCATAGTTCCCACCCACATTCAGGGGGAGAATATATAAGAAGTTTATGCTGGGGTGGGGGCAATATTCTTGAGACCATCTTACATTTATATTTCTCCTAAGAGTAAAGGGCATAGAAATATGGTAACATCTGATTAACTTATCTATATACCCTATCACTTTATCATGAAACTACCTGATTCAAGTTTTAATAAATTTTTACCAATGCTATTTTTTCAGTTTGAGTGGCTCAAATAATTCACCATTCACAGCTTTTCTACCTTCATAGCTTACATGGCTGAAAAATCCATTAATATCATTATCAGTTTAATTACTCTTTCACAAATGCCTTCCAACTTTGCTATATTTTCCTTGAAATACAATAGCCATTATCTTACAAGGAACTTTTGAGTTCTGGGCCTGCTATGCACCCTATAACCCTTTACCCATCCTGCACCTAATTCCATATATAATATTGACCAGAAATTAGACTTTTGAACTCATTAGGCCAAACTCAATTGAACAAACACAATTCATCTTTAGAAAAACATATTGCATATTCTAAAAGCTACTTGCTTTGCTAGAATGTAATATTGAAGAGACCATTGTGTTCTCAAATAGCTTATAAATAATTTCCTTATAATATACTAGGATAAGTTTTTTTTTTTTTTTTTGAAAAGTAAATTTATTTCAGGTGAATGTGAGGGTACAACCAGGTCAAAATATTTGAATTTGTTAGGTGGATCCCCTCTTCTGGTTATGTCCCATACACAAAAGGTGTGCCACTCGCACCCCATGTCCATTCAGTGAGATCACCCCATCCTCCTCCCCCCTCATTGCTCTGCCCCCCAACTTGAATTGCAAGGAGTTTTTCTCTTATTTGGGCATGCATCAGATCATTTACTGGCTTCATATTAATATTGAGTACATTGGGCAATTGCTTTTCCATCTCGTGATACTTTACTAAGAAGAATATGTTTCAGTTCCATCCAGGATATTACAAAAGATTTGATGTCACCATCTTAGTTATGGCTGAATAGTATTCCATGGTGTGCAGGCACCACAATTTGTTAATCCATTCCTGAGTTGATGGGTATTTAGGTTATTTCCACGTCTTGGTGACTGTAATTTTTTGATGTCTGGATGTCTTCTAAGGTCTTACGCCAAATGTGTAGTGTCTTTTCCAATGCCACTTCTCCACTTCTGATTCCTTGAACACTAACTGGTTATTCAAAAATTCAATTCAATTCTGAGGCTAATTTACCTAAGGTACCACATACCCCACAGATTAATGGCTCCATCTCACAGGACTGTTCCTTACTTCAGATGCCAGTTCCAAGTCACAAGCCTCCTATACTTATGACCAAGCAGCTATAAATTGAGGGCTGCACAGCGCCCCCTTCAGGTTCAATACATTGCTAAAATATCTCAGGGAATTCAAGAAGGCACTTTACTAATGTAATGAAGAATAATAAAATACATATATTTAAAAAAAAAAACAAGTTTAACTTAAAGGATGCAACTCAAGGATAGCCAAAGGGAAGAGATGCACAGGGCTAGGTGTAGGGAGAGGGGATGGACCTTCCATGTCTTCTCCAGCATTCTACTCTCCAGCACTTCCAGGTGGTTGCCAGTGAGGGAACTCTGCAAACTCTCATCATTTAGAGATTTTAATAGACGCTTCATTACTTAGGCATGATTGATTAAATTATAGACCACTTGCAGGAAGTTGGGGGTGAAACTGAAATTTCCAAGCTTCTAATCAAGGCTTGGTCTCTCTGGTGACGACCCTTCATCGTGAAGCTACTTAGGAGCCCACAAAGAGTCATCTTATTAGAACAAACGGTGCTTCTATCACCCTTCACCCTCTGACAATTCCCAGGGTTATAGGAGGTTGGTGTCAGGAACAGGGGAAAAATATCAAATATCTTTCTGTAACACACAAGGTAGTTAATAACTAGCAACTCAGAAATCATCACCGTATAATATTATAATTTATTTTTGAGAGAAAACACTTGGCTACATTGAAGTTCACTAATGCTTATTTACCATCTTAGGAGCTTTTCTTGACATTTGCTCTAACTGACTTGGCATGACCCATGTTAAGCTTTCTTATCTTTTTACAAACATAGGAGTGCTTTTGACTGTATTTGTTTCAGTCAACTTATAAAACATTAGGTGAAACTAAAACTTCCCTCAGCACCCTTGAGGAACTCTGAATAAAAGTTGTCTATTCAGAAAAAGATATTTGTGATTAAATTTGCCTTTTTATAAAAGTCAGAAATGTCCCTCAAGTCCCCAGTGAAATATTTTGCATGCTTTTCTATAGTATCTTGTAACATAAATTAAGAAAATAACTAAGTTATTCCTACTAGTTTTTATTTTATCTTTAGTACTTTTCTCCTATTTGGAGGTGGTTTAGATATCTATTCATCCTGTAAATTACTGGCTCAATAGCCCCATATACGTAAGTGAAATTCACTAACTTTAGTAGAATGATCCTTTTGGATAATTCTGTGCTGATTCATATTTATGTGTACCAATTTCTTTTTCTTTTCTTTTCTTTTTTTTTTTTTTAGAGACAGTCTCATTTTGTCACCCTAGGTAGAGTGCTGTGGCATCACACAGATCACAGCAACCTCCAGCTCTTGGGCTTAGGCGATTTCTTGCCTCAGCCTCCCAAGTAGCTGAGACGACAGGCGCCCACAACAATGCCTGACTGTTTTTTTGTTGCAGTTTGACCGAGGATATGTTCGAACCCGCCACCCTCAGTATATGGGGTCAGCACCCTACTCACTGAGCACCACCCTATGTGTACCAATTTCTTTAAAATTTAACTCTCTTCAGAATAGTTTCTTTAAATTCCTTAAATTTTGATTGATTTCTTTTGAGTTCACAGTATATAAAGTTCACATGCAATTTAAAATTTAAAACTATTAACTTTATGGACACACTATGTATCTTTATTTAAATATGTTCAAATAACATCCTGCCACTCCCTGTGTAGGACAGGGACATTACAACAGCATGTTCCTGGTTCCTTCCACCGTCACTGTTACTGTTGTCATACGTTTCACTTTTACTTATGTCTCAAACCTCACAGTACATTAACATTTTTGCTATGATGGTGAATTTTCTTTTATAGCCATTAAAAGTTAAGGAAATTTCTTTCCTACTTACTCTCATTTTTACCTTTTCTGGTACTTTCATTTATTTTTGTAGATCTAGATTGCTATTCTGTGCCATATTTTTTCCTTTTTAAAGAGCTTGCTTTGATATTTCTTACAGTATTTCTTACAGTATCCCCTTACATGAGGGTGATAGACTTCTTTCAACATCTGATGAGTGTATAGCGTTCCATCCCTTTTGGAGAGGCTTGTCTTTTTTTTTTTTTTAACATGGGTTAATTGGTTGCCTCGCAACCCCAAATCTCTGACGCATGCAAGGAAACTCATGGTTATTATCTCGTTTTTTTTTTCTCTTTGTTTTGTGGGGCGAGCGTTTTTCCTAGGTACGATGCGGAAGCAGAAGGCTGATCTTTTGGGTAGCATCCTTCTACTCCTCGTTTATTGAATGTGTATATCATAAAATGTGTTGGATTTTTGTCAGATGCCTTTTTTTGCATTGGGAGTGATCATGTGGTTTTTGTTCTTTTATGTGGTGTATTGTATCAATTGATTTCTTTTATGTGGTGCATTATATCAATTGATTTGGGGGTTTTAAGCTACTCCTGCCTTACTGGGAACATTCTTGCTTATGATACATATCCTTTTTATATATTGCTGGATTAAGTTTGCTAATATTAAATACTTTGCTGATGACTTTTATACCCATGTATCACACTTACCTGTTGCTTTTCATATCTCATTTTTAAAAATTGGGAACTAGACATTTTAAATAATAACATTGTAGAAACTCTGGATACTGATTGTACCCCTAGGGATTGTTATTATTGTTTTTTTTTTTTTTGAGTTATTTGTTTAATGACTCAACTGAAATAATTTTGTGAAGTCTGTTTCTCTCAGAATGTTTCCCAAGGCAAGCTGTAGAAGTTACATACATCACTGCTGCCCCAGTCCCAAATGCCAGACATGAGATCCAAGCTTAACTGCAAGTGAAACTGGGGTACCTGGGAAGCAGAACAGTTGTCTCTAGCATCATCCAAACTTCAGATCACCAAATATCTCTTTTTCACATTCAATGCACCCTCTTCTCCAGAAGGTTTAACCAAAAATCACTGAATCCAGTTCAGAGTCCAAGAACTATGAGATCAAGTGATGCATCCGTTTGGTCTAGTAATCTTAAACTAAAAGGACGAGATCTTCCCCCGCCCCCAGCATGCATATAACCGGATCACTTGGTGGTGCCTTTCTCAGAGCGTACCCATTGTAAAGCAATGCACAGCTGTACTTAGCCAAGCATAACCAGTAATAATCAACACTCACCACAAGACGTTTTAGCCTTTGCCCGTAGAGATGCTAGCTCAGTAAGCAAGTGTTCTGTTTCCTAGGGTTCCGTAAGCCACACCTTTACCAAATATCTTTCACTGCTTAATATGATTCAAGAGGCCAATGTTGAACTTTCCAGAGTCCTATATTGGTCCCCCCGCTGTCCACAATTTGACCACTATGCTCCTGGGTCACATTTTAAGATTTGGCTTCATGTCGCAACATTTCCCCTCTTCAACGTACGAATATCTTTATTAGTTACATACGCTAAGCTATGCTCTAGTTAAAACAATCCAAATAATATTTGTTTCAGCCTAGGAAGTTTATTTCTTGCTTGTGTCGCATCTTTAGCTCTTCCCCTTGGACTGTGTGGCCTCCACTAGATGAGGAGAAGAGAAGGCTGGAGAACTTTTTAAGGGCCAGGCCTGAGAAACGGCCTGTTCTTTCTATCCACATTCCATTGGCCAGAATCCAACCTTAATCTCCAGCCATACAAATGCAGAGAGAACAGCAAACGGATACTTGGCAAGTGCTTGAAGTCTTTGCCAAATATTAAAACATTTTATCATCTTCAAATCAACATGAACCCACTATTTCACCAAAGCCGTCTTTCATGTTCTGGCACAGTCAACTACAGCTGGCTTCCTAAGCCGTTCATTAGTGGATGCTTTTATTCCATAAATATTTATTCAGCACATATGACATGTTAGAACTGTAGAAAACAAAGATATAATATATTAGAGACAAATATAAATAATGAGAAGGGAATGTAATACGCATGTTATTATCCAGGATGGTACAGGAAGGCAAGGGGAAGCAGTGTTTAACTCTGCCTTAGACAGTCAGAGAAGTTTAGGTTTTAATTCTCAGAGTCAAAGGAAGTGGCACGTCTCTTGTCTTAGAAAGAAAGAAATATTCACTAGATAGGAAAAGGATAATGGACTTCTAGGCTGGAAATAATTATAGCTTAGTCATAAAGCAATAAATCAAGTTAAATTTTAGCTACTGCTGAATGGACCAAATTCTTAACTGTGCGGTTTTAAATTACATATCCTTAATAGTTACTCCATGCCTCTAATTATGATTACCCTATAAATCTTAAATGAATTTTCTCAGCCATGCAATTCCTCACATATGAGTAGAGTATGTGTACTTTAAAAGAATCAGTAGTTAGTAGAGCTCCAATGTTGAAGGTTAGTACACTTAGAATTTATTTTCTTCTAATTAACAGTTTTTTCTATTTACATTGAGAATAATATACAATGGAGTGATACTGGTGCATTTATGTAAAGGGAGAGGAGTGTAGAGGTGGGCTTTCTGGGTTTATTTGTTTATTATTGTTATTAGTTTGGGGATATCTTTGGTGGTACTTTTATGTTTATGTAATATACCTTTGGATTACATATTAGTTTTGGATGTTATTTTTGGACGCTTTTCTGATTTCTGGCTTTGGTTTAATCACTGGAAACATTATTTGCCTTGAGAAATTAAAAGTATTCCTAACCAAATGTCACAACATATTAATTTTTATTTTTTGAGACAGAGTCTCACTATATCGCCTCTATAGAGTACCATGGCATCCCAGCTCACAGCAACTTCAAACTGTTAGGCTTAAGTGATTCTCTTGCCTCAGCCTCCCAAGTAGCTGGGACTACAAGCACCCACCATGATGCCTGACTATTTTTCGGTTGCAGTTGTCATTGTTTAGCAGGCCCAGGCTGGGCTCGAACCTGGCAGCCTGGGTGTATGTGGCTAGCGCCATAACCACTGTGCTACCGGTGGCGAGCCAACATATTAATTTTTTCAAAGTTTCTGTTCTTTCTTGAGATAAAGGCTCTTATTTTATTTTTAATTTCTAATGTAATTTGTTTATTGAGAGCATATGATCTTTGCCATCCTAATAAAAATAATTGTCCCCGTGGAATTATTTTAATTTATTAGAACCAGATTGCCATTTGCAAGATAAATTTACTTTATATACAAACTATTGAAATTAGAATTGGGGTGGACATTTGAAATGTGTAAGAAAAGTTTCCAAGCAAAGCCTTTGAACCAGTTTGTTAAACAGGATTGCAGTATGAATCTATTTCTATTATTATTGTCATTTCAAAGTACTTTAAAAGTTGTCTACTTCAACTTCTTCTTAAAGTAGTGTCTTATTTAAAGTACCCTGATTATGCAAGGACACTTGCTGAAGTAAATGTTTTTTAAACTCTGTTATTATGAGGCCACAGACTTAAAAACTATCATTGACAGGCTGGATCATTAAATTATAAATTAGAAAATTATATTTCATTTGTGTAACGTATGTAAGTTGTGTATAGAAGATTTAAATATCTTTTAAAAACCTTTCTATTATGTGTGACAAGTCATGTAACATCTCGTCTCCAAACCTTTTCATATAATTCAGCTATTCTGATATTTTCTATGCTCTGTATTATTTAAATTTTTTAATATGGATGTAGATATTTTCACATATAATTAATTGAGAACAAAATATGTGGAAAAATTATAAAACATTGGAACATATAACTCAAATGTCTTTCTTAAACTTTGAAAGGGTAAATCAATGTGGGAAATCTATTATTTTAATTCATCAAATTAATAGGCCAAAGAATATGTAAGTAGTCAAAAATTAGCCTATATTTTTAAAATAAATTAATAATCCAATCCAATAAATCCAATTTTTAAAATATATCAGGGCACATTTTATAGAAAATGCGAATGTTGTCTAAGGGAAAACTGGAGAATCTGAGGATTGTGTAACAACGATATGAAATAAGTTATGTAGGATTCTAAAAAAATTATCAGATTCAGTATGTCAGCATATATTTCCATATTTTTATTGTTAAGAATTTCAGATTTGCATATGTTATTTATAACATGATTCTAGATTAACTTTTTTATTCATTTGTTATACCCTACGTCCCCAGCGTTAATATACTTTAAAAGATACCTACTTTCTCAGTTATTTGCTATAAGGATTCAGTAAGGTATGTGGAACACTTAGATAGAGTGAGTGTATAATGTTTTTAGTGAGCACTCAAAATATAGTTATTGAACAAGTGAATCATAAAGTATTTTTCTATATTATGTCATTCATGTCATATTATTTTCTATTAACTTTTCTATAATTTTCCGTGGAAAATATTACACTAGGTATGTTGAGAGCTATCCATTTGAATATAACCGTATCTGCCCTGGCAGATTTGTTATTTTAGCCATGGCAGGGCAAAAAAGGCAATGATTTACCTGATACATTTAAATTTCAGGTCATTATACCTTCCAACATCTTCAGATGTGTGTTCCATATTTTAGTATCAGGTTATTATACTTTCCAGTATCTTCAGATATCTTCCAATGTTCCATGCATTGGGCCATTTTTCTCTTGAACACTACTATTCAAATCCTTGAAGCCTTTAGGATCTAGTATCACAAGAGCACAGGTGAGTTTATCATACTGGTCAGTATCCCCACAAAATTCTAGAGAACCAAACAGAAAAATTGTTATATTTCATTACAAGTAAGTACACAGGGAAGAGAAAAACAGTCACAGTCTGAAGAAAAGTTGAAGTCCGGCCACTTAATAGAAATGTTGATCATTTATTTAGTCTGTGGTAAAGCTTGGTATTCATGTTGATTCTTGGGACAATTGTAAAGATGCCTGTAGACTTGTGGGCCATGGCTATAGGTTGGTAATCACATTACAATTGGGCAGTACAATGGGAGGGCGGAGCAGAGACTCAGGTTGAGTATTTGTGTGGCTAAGAATTAAAATAAGAACCCAGAATGCCTGAGAAAAAATACTTGTACCAATTTCTACAGATGGAAGGGTAGTGTGAGGCTGCTCCAAACAAACACCAGCTTGTGCAGTAGCTTCCCTGTACTCTTCAATTCCATGACCCACCTTCTCCCTTACTCCACAACTATTTTCACCTGCTCCAGTATTTCACACTTTGCTCTTCTGATGCTTTTGCATGTGGTTCTCTCCGGCTTTGTGCTCCCATTGATTCCAGCTGCCGCATTTCCTTTGTGGCAGCCGGAGGGACATCATTGACATTTGCAGAACTTGTCTCTACGTCTTAGTTGATTACACATTCCACGCAGATCCGAACCGTGTTTTCTCTTCCCAGCAGCTGTAACCCCACACGTCCCCAGCTACGAGTGCTAGGTTGGAAAGCACTAGGTGCTTTAACCAAAGTTATCAAATGAATAAAACTTCACCTGATTCACGGTTTTGCCTGAGTTGTAGATCTTGAGGTTAGTTATTTCCTATTTAGACATTTTTAATATTATACTATCATTTTTCATTTTAGACTTCTTTCAGAAATACTAAGGCCTATATTTATATTAAAATTGGGAAAAACCTTTCTGATTAAATTTATATGAATTTTAAATGAAAAGTTATATTTGTCAATTAATGTTTTAGATAGTATAAAACAAAAAATAATACAGGAATAATTTAAGTAACATTCTATAAGGTTTGATATAAGGATACTCAAATGTCCATTTTAATGTTGAAAAACATTAGGATAACAGAATCCTAAATACCTCACTTCGTTTTTCCTTTATATACATGTTATTATAATCAATTCTTCAGAATGAACTATAAACCATAGAACAATGTTGACATGTAGTTTCTTGATAAACAATGCTTATTATTACACTAAATCTATTGAAGAATCTATAGTGGTTTTTCATTTCACGTTGCTGTCATGGTTTGCAAATGACACACAAATTAGCCATATCCACTAATCATTTTGTCCTTTCGTAAAGATATTGGAATGGAAAATAAATGATCTTGAATTCCAAACACAAATAATATACTCTGAAGGCAATGGTTACTTTTCTAATAGAAAACATACCTACTTCTTTAGAGGCATACAAAGAATAAAACAAGCACAAATTAGAATAAAATGACAGAGTTGTAGAAAGATAGAACTACATGTGGCAAAATCGATGTATTTATTATAACAAAGGACATCATGCTTAGTCTAAAATGCCATTGCACAGGGGATCACTTTTTCAAATTTTGGAGCAAAACAATAAGATAATATATACTTAACAATATATAATTAATATGCAGTCTAGGGAGACTTAAAATATTACTCTATCCATCATGTTTCTGTCAACTTCTATTTCTAATGTGAGGTACTTATTGGTCCACAATCAAGCAGACAGATCATAGATATTAATTTCTTAACCTAATATTTCTGGCAGTTTTGAGCATCATTTTGTGAAGGAAAATCAGTAAATAAAATTTTAATCGGTACTTGTTGAATACCTACTGTGATAAATGATATGATATGGAAGGGTGTGGTGATGGAATGACAGTTTTATGAGACAGTTTCTGTTCTAAAGAAGCTTGATATATACTTACACAAACTACATATAAACATGAATATACACACTCTATGCTTCTCTCATGCACAAAGAAATAAAAAGCTTAATATCATTGAGCTTGACCAAATCATAAAGGGTTTGTCTGAGTGGAAGGACTGATAAGAACTGTGACATTCTGGGTTTACAGGTATTTTCCTGTTGAGTTATATAAAACTAGCAAACAAGCAGCTAAGGGTACAAGTGAGTGAGTGAGGAGATGCACTTCCTCACTGAGGCACTCCTGAAATTTGGGCTCAGTCCTTTTGGAGGAGAGCATCCAGGCAGCATTATACCAGGACGAAAAACGAAGACGGGCCTTACAAACTTTTATGCTCGCGGCCAACTCATTTTTCTACCTGCTCTCAAAAATGACAGTCCTTTGCTGAGAGTCAGTTACATAACTACTGCAAAGTCCCTGAGGAAGGACTTAGATCTGGGAGCAGGAAAACAAAAAAAAGCTGGAGAATGATAAACACAATGTATCGTTTCTGTGTTACGTCCAGGGAGCAGGCTAGTGCTGAGATAGATTGGGTCCTGTGGGCCTTCCATGGTGCCTGATTGCAGTGAACATTCGTTGTATGACTCTAGGGAGAGGAAACAAAAGAGGCCTTACCTTTTCAAAGGATAACTCAAGCAATTTTATGGAGAGTGACTATGGGGAGGTCCTTTAGGGGGACTGAGCTAAAGTGGCAGCAGAGGATACAGAGCAAAGTGGTTATATTTGAGATACTCGGAAGCCAGAGGCTAAAAGAATTATTAATATATTGGTTATTAATGGAGAGAAAGAGGATAATCAATAATAATCTCTATGATTTGCACCTGATCAACTGAGTGAATGATAGTTTTATTCTTCCAGTGATAGAGAGGGAGAGGTTGGAAAATTTAAAAAAAATTAAAGGTTATATTTTCCATTTTATATTGCCAAAACAGAATCAGTTTGGCCAAAAATGATTGAGTTTAATGGAGTGAGTCAGGCCAACTTGCATCATTCTAAAATAATTAAATACTTAAGTATTAAATATTAGTATCTGCTTAATAGTATCTTCTAATTTTTCTTTGGGTGGGAGGTTATTGTTGAGGATGGTGATTTAACAGCAAAAATCATTAAATGAATTGGTGTGGCCTCAAATAAAGGCTTCTATAATATAACGGAAAGACTGCTTTTATCCTGCCATGAGTATTTCTAATCATACAGATATCCTGGGAGGGCTTAGTAAGATTCATCTGATATAACATGGGTGTTGGAAAATAATAAAAACAATTGTACTAATTATAATAACTTATGTTATATGTATTCAGCACTTTATTAACATACAGTAACCTTATGAATCTGATACTATTATTATCCCTTTTTAAAAAATGCATAGACTGAAGTTCAGAGCCAAGATCATTGCCCCACACCAAAAAGTGGAAAGCAGCTGGTCCAGAACCTAAAACCAAGACTGACTGACAGCAACCCCAGGCTACTATGCGCACTCTTCTGCAACTTTATTGGCTGATAATTCACTCTCTTCCACCACTTTCTTAGTTGGTAACTCAACGAATATATCACAATTATTGGCTTAATTCTTACAGAAAGTAAAACATTGTATAAGTAAGACAGAAAGGCATTATGTAAGAAAGAGAAAATGCTTAGGTAAAAATTATTTCTAAAGAGTGCTATAAAATCAAAGAACTAACTTAAGCTTTTTATGGATGAATTTAAAGAATGATAATTAGTATATGTTCCTGAAAATATTAGCAGCTTTACTGCCTGTTGCATTATACATTATCTGGATTAAAATATGATGCATTATTAAATGTATAAAACATAAACTTAATTTATGCCTCAAATAATAGTTATAATCCTCTTAATTGGAATAAAATATGGCTAGAACCTTCCTCAAAGCTAAACTGCTGATTATGATAGATGTATTTTAAAACATGATGAAAACTCTCCATGTCAGTTTGATAGTTAGAATATATATATATATAATATATATATATATATATTTTTTTTTTGTGACAGAGCCTCAAGCTGTCACCCTGGATAGAGTGCTGTGGCATCACAGCTCACAGCAACCTCCAATTCCTGGCCTCAAGCGAGTCTCCTGCCTCTGCCTCCCAAGTATCTGGGACTACAGGCGCCCACCATAACGCCTGGCCATTTTTTGGTTGCAGCTGTCATTGTTATTTGGCGGCCCGGGCTGGATTCGAACCCGCCAGCTCAGGTGTATGTGGCTGGTGCCTTAGCCCGTTGAGCCACAGGCACCGAACCTAGAATATTTTTTAAACCAAAACATACCAAACACAGCATTTATTCTTTGCTTCTTCCAAATCTTCATGATAAAATTTTAGTGTATCCTGGCCCTGTAAATGGCAATCCTGGCTTTGATACTGCGTTACAGTTTTGCAAGATGTTACCACTGTTGGAAACTGAGTAAATGGGACAAGGATTCCCCTGCATTGTGTTTTGTAATTGCAACAAATTTATAGTTACCTCAAAATAAAAACTTTAATTAAAGTAATTAAAGTAATCTTTAATTAATTAAATTAAAGATTAAATTATATATGCAGACTTAATCGCAAATGATTTTGAGTCAGGTGATCTAGACAGAAGCTTGGTCATAATATTTAAGCACCCAGATGATTCCGACGTGCAGACAAGATGGAGCACTTAGCACACAAGCCTGGCTGCCTCACTTTGATTTCTCACCACACCCTGTACTGGCTGTGTTAAGTTGACTCAGTTTCCTCATCCGTGCATTGTAGACAATTATGGTACTTACTGTGATTTTTGTGTGTGTGACACTAACTGATTTGACTATATAATTCACTTGAACCCACCCCTGATGCAGATGCACTACAAAAATGCTTTATGTTACTTTCATCATTATTTTATTATTGCTGTAGCAATTTATGGAACAGTAAAAACTTGAAAACACTTCTAAATGTACTTTACTAGGAGAATAGATGAAGAAACTGGGTTTATTCATACAACAGAGTATATAGTAGTGAAAATAAATGAACTAGAACATCATATATTATTATGATGACTTTTGTAAGCATAATATTTATAATGAAAGGCAGGTGACAGAGCAAATATAATTGGTCTAATTCATTTAAAATTTTGAAAATTTTTCTATAAAGTATTAAATAATTACATACTGCACTAAGTGAGTAAATGCATACGGTCAAGATACAGTTAAAATCTCTGTCTTCTCTTCTATGTTTTTTTCTGTCTTTATCTTTTATTAATTGCTAATTACTGTTGATGATTTAACTGGAATTGGAGATTAATTTGGAGGCAAATTGAAATCTTTAAAATATTGAGCTTTGCTACCAATGGGCATTTAACAATAGTGCTTCATTTAATTAGCTCTTCTTCAAGGTCTTTTAGTAGAGTTTTGCAGTATTCTCCAAAGAGTTTCACTTTGGGAAATATTTTCCTAAATATCTAATTGGTTAAGTGTTCATGTAAATATTGTTTTTTAATTACATTTTAACTGTTAGCTGTTCTTTAGAAGACTGCAATTTTTGATTTGTGTAATTAGTATTTTATAAAAAAATTACTATATTATTTATAAGTTGTAGATTTTTTTTTCTTTCTCGTTTTCTACAAACAATCCTACTGTCATTGAATAATGACAGTTTTATTTCCTCTTGCTAGTCTTTCTGTATTTTGTTTTTCTGGCTGAAGGTACAAGATTCAAGTAGCATAGAAGGGGCAGAAGCAGAAATTCTGACACATTCTTGACTTGTCAAGGAAATCATGTTAACTCACCAACATCTCACTCTTTTATCACCCTTAAAAATAAAAGTTGGTGCCTACCGGGGGTACAATTAAATATTTTACTTCTAATGATGATTTTATCACCAATATTTTAATTTTAATTTTGGATATGAATGTTATTTCTAAGATACTGGAAAACATAAAAGAGTAAAAGGTTAAATATGCTAACAAAAATATTTTGAACAAAATGTTCAACAATTTCTAGAGTAAACAGGATACAGAGTTACATTTATGCCACATAGAACATTATGAAGAAAGCAGTTGAGTAGCATTGCATGATATGCACATCCTAAGGACTTGTGTCTTCTTTAATAGAAATTTGACAAAACTATCCATATGGCCCTTGCTTTATTTTTTTTTTAAGGATACTAGAGTGTTTCAAAACTTAAACATCTCTATCTCAGTTAATCATTTGCTTTTGAGTTTCTCTAAGAACTAACTTTCACCAAAATGATAGTGAATGTGAACTTTACTATTTGTGACATTATTGAAGAACTTGGGCGTATTTTTCCTTCAGCAAAAGTAATCATCTGCCAGATTGCCATTATTGTTAGCCTAACATTTAAGTTTATGATAACGCTCCTACCCTGGGCTCAGTGAATATCAAGAATTTGTAGATAGTTTCTGTAGAAAATTTTAAAGCTGGTAACCTTGATTTTCCTTGGAGTTGGTACTATGCCCTTAGTTACTATTTTAGGTTAAAAGATTCCAGGTCAAAATAACAGATTCAAATTAACAGTCTTATGAATGACTGACAAATTATCACTCATATTATCTTATTATAAATTTTAAAAACTTATTAATTTTAATAGAACATTCGTTTTTACTCTAGAATTTTGTTTTGTGAAAAAAATCAAAGAAACCTGAATATATTCAAAAGCATGTCTTTTCAAAGGAAGAGACCATCTTAGCCTTTATGAGGCTGACATGTGTAATGCACTTTCTATTTGTTAATGAGATTTGTTCATACTACATAACTTTCTATGAGATGTTTTGGATTAATTATTCTGTCTATTTCATCTAAAATGAATAATATTATGAAAATAAAATCAGCGTGCCTGAGGAGTCTGAAGGGCAGTAAGGTCACAACTCCCAGTCTCAGGTTATTCAGATTTATTAACGACTAAGCTGTGCCTTGGTCTTGGCTCATGTACAGGAGCTAAATCAATGTCATGGCTTTTCAAGTTGAGATATTTAAGCATTATAGTGACCTTAATCACATAAATGAAATTATTTATCAAATATTAATATTATTCACAGGACCTGTGTCTAAATAATCAGAATGAATCACTAACAGAGTTTAAAGTGTTCAGAGTGTGAGTTGCTAGCTCTACTTGCTCTCCCCATGTCACTGAATACACCTGTTTTCCTGACACTTGGTTCTTTTGTTGCCTTATCAATCATAATCAGGGTTAACTCTTGGGAAACTGAGCAGTGACCCACGTTTATGATGGGTTATTCCTTCTGCACTTCTGTGGATCAATCCCTCTGCTCCTTTTTCTCACACCTGATACCTACTGCAGTGAGGTAGCACTTTTTTCTAGGATGAGTTCACAAACTAGATTGTCTGACTTGTACATGTAAATTGTCTGACTTGTACATGTCTAGAATATGAAACAGTGTGTGTTCAATAAATGAGCAATTTCCATTATTGGACTCCTGTCCATGGAATATTAATTCCCTAATACTATACAGATATCATCCATAAAGAGCAAATACATTTAGACCCATGCAAATTCTGAAAATAGCAATAGGTCTGGACTATCCATAGGTCATCTGTAAGCTCAGTTTGAGTTTTAGCTTCTTCAGTGACTTCACATTGCACTTTATTCTTCCTTATCATTTTTTAATTATAATTTTCATAGATTTTACGTTTACAGACAGTTTTAGGTTCAGAGCAAAACTGAGGAAACGGTGTAAAGAATTTCCAGGCCACCCTGTCACCAATCCCTGCACACACAGGCCCCCCATTATCAATATCCAAAGTGGGAGTTATATTAGAATTAATGACCCTACTGTGGCACACCTAGTTTACTTTAGGGTTTGCTCTTGCTGTTTTACATTCTGGATTTGGACAAATTCATAATTAGAGTGTTATACAGAGTAGTTTCACTGCCCTAACAATCCTCTGCCTATTCATTCTGAACCCCTCTCACCAACCCCCTCAATCCCTGGCAACCACTGACCATTTCCCCTTTCCAGAATGTTATATAGTTGAATCATGCAGTACATAGACTTTTCAGACTGGCTTGTCTCATCTAGTAATATAGATTTAAATTTTCTCCATGTATTTTCATGGCTTGATAGCTCATTTCTTCTTAAGGATAAACAATATTCCATTGCCTGGATGTATCAGAAGTTTTTATTTACTGCCTTACTGAAGGATATCTTGGTTGGCTCCAAGTTTTGGCAATTATTAATAAAGCTGGTGTAAACATCCTTGTGTTGATTTGTGTATGGACGTAAGTTTTTAACTCTTTTGGCTAAATGTGTGGGTCATAAGGAGTGTGATTGCTGGATTGTATGGTAAGAGCATGTTTAATTTGAAAGAAACTGCCCAACTGTCTTCAAAGTGGCTGTTCATCTGGCATTCCCACCAACAGTGAGTGTGAGTTCCTGCTGTTCTCCATCCTTGCCGATATTTGGTGTTGTCGGTATTTTGGACTTTTGCTATTCTAAGAGGTACATCTTGGTATCTTACTACCATTTTAATTTGCAGTTCCCTGATGACATGTGACAATGAGCATCTCTTCATATTTTCATCTGCATATCTTACTTGGGAAGGTGTTTGTTCAGGTCTTTTGACCATTTTCTAGTTGGGTTGTTTGTTTTTTACTGTTGAGTGTTGAGTTGTTTGTACATTTTGGATAATGGTCTTTTATGAGATGTGTCTTTCATAAGTATTTGTCCCTGTCAGTGGTTTGTCTTCCCTTTTGATGGTGCCTTTCACAGAGCAGGAGCTTTTGATTTTAAGGAAGCCCTGGTTGGCAATTCTTTCTTTCATAGGTCCTTCCTTTATTGTTGTATCTAAAATGTTATTTCCTCATCCCAGGTCACCTAGATTTTCTTCTATATTATCTTCTAGGAGTTTTATAGTTTTACATTTGAAATTTAGATCTGTGATTCATTTTGAGTTAATTTTGTGAACAGTATTATGTCTGCATCTAGGTTTACTTATTTACTTATGTATTTATTCATGTTTTTATTTACATTTTTTGGCCTGTGGATGTCCAGGTATTCCAGCACAATTTATTGAAAAGACTATCTTTTTTCCATTATATTGCCTGTGATCTTTTGTCAAAAACTAGATGACCATGTTTATGTGAGTAGATTTCTGAGCTCTCTGCTCCATTCCATTAATCTGTGTGTCGGTTCTTGTGTGTACACTGTGGCATGTTGATCATTATAGCTTTTCATTCTTCATAGCTTTGAATCTCTACATTGGCTAGCGTCAGTCCTGTGCCTTTGCTCTTCTTCAATATTATGTTAGCTATTCTGGGTCTTTTGTATCTCCAGGCAAATTTAGAATCACTTTGTCAATATCCACAAAATAACTTCCTGGAATTTTGATTGACATTGTGTTGAAACCTATAGATCAAGTTGGGAAGAACTGATAGTTTCACAATACTGAATCTTTCTCACAGTGTTTTCTTTGTTTTTTTTTTTTTTTTTTTTTTTTTTTTTGCATTTTACTCAAATATTTATCCAATGAAAGAATAATGTGAACTGTTCCATACTATAGCCATATCTGAAGAATCTATCTTCCTTCAGCTTAGTTTTGACTAAATAACCAGCTGATCAATAAAGTTGAATACAGAACTACCACTGAGAATTTGCATCGGGAGCCTGTCTGAGTGTGAAGGATGCATAGATTCAATGCAATTAGCAGAAGGTGGCAGAAGGGCAAAAACTGCAATGTGGATAAACGCTTCATAGGACCAAAATCTACGTTACTGTTCACACTGCTAAAATGTTGCTCTAAAAGGACTTTTTTTGGGGGGGGTTATAAAATAATATGTATGTTCCAGATGGGTCTAGGCATTTTTTCACTTTCAGCAAAACGCTATGTCCAACCAAGTTCTAATTTTTTGTGTGTGAGAAAGGCTATATTAGGTTACTGATTCTTGTGCAAACAAAAACAAAAATGCTAATTGCTGAAAACAAAATGGAATCGTTCCCAAAGAGGGGAACACGCTGACCGTAACTAAACCATCATTATTTTTGGTGTATCGGAAATACCCTCTGATAGTTAGGATACTGTGCTTTAACAAGAATGCTAATTATTTTTCAGCACATAATCTTTTCAATAACTGTACACTCACAGCTTCTCAAATGGAAGTTTACCTCTATAAGGGCAAGAAATATGAAACTTTCTAACTTTTTGGATGACATGGCAGTAAGGCATGCCACATCTGATTATATTATCTATTTGCCACATCTGATTATATTATCTATTTTTAAAAATACATATAAAGGGCAACACATACTCTTTGTGTTGCTGCTGGAACTCAGAGTAAGAGAAGTTCAGTTTAGCAGAATATAAATCACTACAAATTCTCCTTCCAAGAAATTCAAGACACATTAATAAAAACAAATGGTATTCAGACAAAAATGAAAACAACTGGAGGGTGAATAAACAAAACCATAATTGGATTTAAAGCATAATATGTCTACTGATGGCAAACTTACTAAAACACCAAAAATATTAAGCAGGAACAGCCTGGTTTAATTTAATTATTTTAGGTATAGTTCAAATATAAAGAAAGAATGTATATAATCTTTAAGATCATCTAGACAAAAATAATGCCTTTTGCCTAAAGCAGCAGTTCTCAACCTGTGGGTCACAGCCCACAGGAACTGTATTAAAGGGCCGCAACGTTAAGAAGGTTGAGAACCACTGGCCTGAAGTTTCCTCATTAACTGAAAAACCTTCCTCTTTACCTTAACTGTGTAGATCGTTATATCATTCTGCCTGGTCACATAAGGCAAGTTTAACGTTCAAGTTAAATCAAAGTCTCTGAAAATATTAGTGATAATTTAAAATTTGGGAACAGAAATTTGGACATGTTGAACTCATAACTGATACTTCATTGAATAAGACTAAAAATAATCTCTGAATAGCCATAAAAATCCTATATTATACATTCAAAATTAGTTCACAAAAATAAGAGAAGATATATTTCTGCATTCTGGAGCCTCTAAGTTATAATATCCTTATTCTAAGATGCTGAAACTATAGCAGTGCTATCCCTAACTTTTCAAAACACCCAGGAAACATTTTTTGGAAAATTATGTTTTGCTTCAGAAGAAACTTTAGAAAAAAATCCAAAGTTAATTCTTCTAAACTTGTAAAGAAAGTAAATAATCTGGCATGAGAGCAAAGGGTTCTGCCAGTAGATATAGTTGTTGCTGCATTTACCCCTTATTTTATTTTTTTTTAATTGGTGAGAGAACCATGATAAAGGAAAAGAAGTCCTTTTAGATTTATATTTTTGCTACTTCATTTTTATAACTTTAATTTATTCATTGCATAGAACAAATTGATTAGGAGGTTCTATACATTATAGGGGTTCAAATATTACTAATGCGCAGATAACTTCTAAATAGTTATTGCTCACTCTCACCTCACCTCCAAATTCTGGTTGCGTTTATTCAAATGTTTACTTGGTATCTCACCTTGGCTGTCTAATGGGAGACTCACATTTAATGTATTCAAACTAAATTCTTGATCAATTCACTTTCCCACCAAAACCCTAGCTCCCCTTTATTGAATAGCAGCATCTTCCACTGAAGTGGTCAACATACAAGATAAGCACTCATCGCTAAATTCATCCCTTTCCTTCACTGCCTGCTTCCAGTGTCTCTGCAGGTACCACCTAATCAGTGTCTCTCTCTCACTGGTTCATACCCATCGAAGCCCAGAACCAGATATTTTGGATCTGTTGACTCCCGAGGACCTAGCATGGTATATATGATAGGCACTTAAATATTTTAAAACAAATAAAATTGCCTACATAATGGCTTCTACATGTTCTAAGCAAATTGTTGATTTTGCTGTCCATAATTATTGATTTTGCAAATCATACTGACGATTGCACTGTATTGGAGAAGTCATAAAAATCTGGAAGAGAAGGCCGTTATGTCTTTCCCTCTAATCGCCAAAATCAAGGGAATATATACACAAAGAGTGAGCTTCAATTTAAACTGTGGACCTTAGTCGATAATAATATACCAGGTGGCGCCTGTGGCTAAAAGGAGTAGGGCGCCGGCCCCATATGCTGGTGGTGGCAAGTTCAAATCCAGCCCCGGCCTAAAAAAAAAAAGATAATAACATATCAAAATTATCCCAGCAGTCATAACAAACATACCACAGTAATACAAAATGTTAATAATAGGGGAAAGCAATGTCGGGTAGAAGGGGTACATGAGAACTCTGTACTTTATGTTTAATTTTTATTTCAATTAAAGCTGCTCTAAAAATAAAATATCAAATGTGTCACAAGAAAAAAACATATTTCTCTTACTTCATGCCATTATATTTTTAAGACATATAGAGACCCGTTTCCCTCCCAGTTCTCCCCTTTTTTAAAAGCTGAGTTTTAAAACGTGTAACTGTCTACCTATGGGCAAATTATACTTCCTTTCCTTTTCTCTAAGTGAAAGGAGATAATTTGGAATGCTGGTTTGATTAATACTGATGCAGAAGCCAATTTTATGAAGTGAAAATATTTCTGAATGAACTTATTACAACTAAGAGGGGAATGTGTTAGAAATTCATGATTAATATTATCATTCATGGAGAATTTGGTCTACATAAATTCAGCCTTGGCAGTTAGCCGTTAGGGACTTTTGGCATGTTTTGAAAAATGTTCTAAGTCCTTTAGTGGGATGGGGAAAAGAGCATAGAGTGATATTTTTCTTTAATAAATTTCCACTTAAATTTTGAAAGTCTGGTCTCAAGATAATTCTGGAAATAGATTTCCGAGATGGCTATTCAGATTTCTGTTGTGTAGTAAGTCTGAGTTTACATTATAAAGTATCAAATTGAAAATCATTTACACAGAAGCCTCTACTTATAATCACATCCTCCAATTTTATTGTACTTTTAATTTGCAAAAATGCTTTTTACATATTATCTAATTTGATAATCACAATTATCCAGGAAATATTGGTAAACAACAGATTTACCTACTAAATAAATATCTACATTTTCACAATGTAAAAACAAAACTGCATGGAAGTACCCTCAACACAATTGTATCAGTCCATTTTCTGTTCCTTGTAACAGAATCTCTGAAACTATAATTTATAAAGAAAAGGAATTTATTTCTTACATTTATGGGGCTGAAATGTTCAATGTTGAAGAGCCCCATCTGATGAGGGCCTCCTTGCTCCTGGGGACTCTGCAGGTCCTGAAGCAACGTAGAACATCACATGGTGAGGGGCCTGAGCCTGCTCAGATGTTTGTTCTCGTTCTTTTTCTTCATCCTACCAAGCCAATAGTTCCACTCCCATGATAACCCATTAATCTGTGAGTGGATTAAGCCATTCAGGAGGGCAGAGCCCTCATGATGCTATCACCTCTTATAGTCCCCAGCTTTAAATACTGTTGCATTGGGGAGTACATTGCCAACCATGAGATTTGGGGAACACATTCAATCCATAGCACCAGTGTTACCTATTTCACATTGATTCTTGAACTTCAGGTTTCTAAATGAAGGCAATCGCATAGCTGTTTCTAGTTGCTTATCTTTGCTTTCTTCTATGACATCTTATTAAGCAAACACACACACACTGATCACGCTCTCTGTGCAAATTATTTAAGCTTCCAAAAGTAGGAATAGAGCGTGTTTTCTTTCTTCTCAGAAACTTAGCAATGTAGGTAAAGAAGAACTATTATCGGTCTCCTATGTACATGTTTCACATAATTCCTGCAAGCATGTATTATTATTTTCATTCTACAAACGCAGAAGGAATGCCCAACGCTTCCCATCCATCAGAACTTCTAGTTCCGAGTATCCCCACGGTCTGCACTCTTGCCTTCCAATCTCACTGCCTTTTAATATAAAAATCTGAAATGCCATGAGTATATGAGGTCTAGGTTTTTCACAAGCAGATATTCTGTTATACTTATAATTGTATCTTAAGAGGCCATAAGACCTATCAGAAATACTAAAGTTCAGCAAAGGGACTACTTCTCCCAAATACTTTTTTTTTCTCAACTTTTGAAAAGATCTTGAAATATTTTTAAAATCAGTGTCCCTATATTTATTTGGAAGTGGCCTTGCTTAGAAGATAAGCAAGCACATAATAATAAATTAGTAGTAAGTGGGTCAACAGCTGCTCTGAGACTTTAAATAGGGGAGCGAGCGTAAGAGGGGGAGGTTGTCAGAGGAGACTCTTGTTACAAAGATAATGACTGATGTAGTTCCTGAACATTGTTGAGATTTTTGTTCCCTCATCTATAAGCTAAGCTTAAAAATAGTAGCTAAAATATGGTTCATGTGGAAATTAATCAAGTTAATACTTACTCTTGTAAACCAGAGCCTGGCTTCCAAGTTGAGAGATGATGTGTAGACATCTTAATTACTAAGCTAAGGACTTTTTCATTTATGTTCTTATGTCTATGGTTTAGCACAATGCCTAACACCTAAAAGGACTCAATAGATACTTGTTGAATGCAGGATGAAATGATGGTACTATTCTCTGTAAATGTTCAGTAAGAGAGTACAGCAAGGGAGTTATATTTTCTGAAGGTCAGACTGAATTTTGTGTTATTAATTAAGGTTCAGAGGTTTGGATACGTGTTCTTTAAAATGACAATTGCATAGGCAAAATTTCCTCTTGGTGGCAGGAATGAAAGGCAGATCTATAAAGGTTTTCCTAACTCTGTGCCGAACTACACTCCAAGCTTCCGTAGTTTTAACAGTTTCCCTCTGCTTCTCTGACTAATGCAGGCTGTATGAACCATTTCACGGAGTAGGCACTCAAGAAGTATTTGTTGATTAGTAAGACTTGGATTTGACAAGAAAAAATAATTCCTAACTTTAAGACAGAATAAAGACATTTTTCAAAGATATATGATTCTTTTCCTTTTGATATTATTTTGCAAAATCCACATCTCTTTCTGTGACTTATTATAACTAAGGTATGTATTCACTCTTTCCCTACTGACAATTTAATTTATATTTCATACAAATTTGAATAAAAAGGGACAAAACTCTTTTCACGGTTCAAGACCACATTGTTAATGTAAATTTGAAAACTGGATGCTCTGAGGGTATCAGATATAGGAGTCAGAAAATCTCTCCAATATCTCTTCTGATAATGAGACCTTTAAAAGGAACAGGAAGAACAGAACCTCCATACACCAAAGCACTTAGGATTAAATGCTATGATGACATTTTCTTACAGAACTATTCAAGCAACAACTGTCTGTGGAAGAACCCAAAAGTTCAACACATGGCCTTTACGATGCCATAATTGGATGACACTTCTCTTCCCATTTATCTTTCTGAGGTGTTCCATTTCCATGAGTGCATCTTCTCACTCTACTAGACTAGTCAAGGTTCCCTGAATTTGACCTTTATTTTCCTTGCACTTCCTTTATTGCTACTTCTTCCTGCTCTTGTGGATCTATTGTCAAATACAGAATAATGATTTGCTTTTAGTAATTGCTTAATAAATTTATTCAACAGATATTTATTGAGTTTCTGCAAAAAAATTAGGCATCATGTTAGGTATTGTAAGGTGCAGAAAAAAGAATGAGACAATTTTTACTGTCAAGAAGGTTATAGTTTAAAAGTTCCCTTTCTGAACATTTATCTTTGATTTACCAATTTATAGGCTCCTATTACAAAATGTCTGGACATGATAGAGAGTAAATATAAACGTGTATGGAATGAATTCATAAATAATTTAAAGTGACCATGCATCTACTTTATATGATTATTTTATTATATACTCTTGAAAAGAAAATGAATCCGATTTCTTGGTCTTTGAAACAGCATGCAATAAAAGCAGGTATCTAAACTGCACAAATGTTCATTGGGATCCTTTCATATGTATTTCAAAAATAAACACTTGTTGAATCATTTTAATTGAATTCAAGTGCATTTAAAATAAAACCCTGTGATGCTGCTTCTAGAAATAAAGGCCTACATTATCTGGGCATGAATCACTCATTAGTTTCAGTACAGTGATCTGTAGACTTTCTTTTTATGTAAAAAATAGAATGTCAAGGGCTACATCGTGCTGTCTGAGAAGGAATGTGCCTTCTAAACAGCACATCTCTTCACCTGAACAGCAGCAAATAGGAGTTACAAAACCATCAGCCTCATTCTTCCTGCAGGAGCCGTCTTTTGTCAGCTGAGACTAAGAAAGCTGGGCACCTTGAGATTGGAGAAGGAGAGTCAATGCCTGCTCTTTTGGAGCATCGTCTAACCTCATAATCCTTCCCAGCAGCCTTGGGGAGCACGGCTTAGAGCAGACCTTAGAAAGCAGAGTGACAGCAGCAACAAAGCCTTTTTATTAAATGTGGGCACCTCCGCAGAGGAATAAAACCACACAAAGGGGATATTACAGCTCAGAAATCTTTAAAACCCCCAGCGTAAATGGAGTGAGCGGTGGGATCCGGCGGCTTCTCCACAGTCTTGTTCTTTTGTGGACCTGTGTGACGGCAGAAGGGAAGGAAGTTCGGATATTACATCTTGCTGGCATGAGATTTTTTTTTTTTTTCTGCTGTCACAAACTTATTAAATCCTATTTTGGATTCTTAGATGTGATTCCCAGGAGAGTATCACAGAGCACATTTCTTGGCAGTAGTCCCCCTATCTCAGATCAGTTTGAATTGCAGGTGAGGAACAAGAAAAGGTAAAAGTAGTCCATGGTCAGGTCGTTATAGTTCAATAAGAGCATCTCATTGAAAAGTCAGAAACCTTCCAGCTACTAGGCAAAGCAGTATATCAAAATGTTTTCATTCATGACTAGATGGCAAAGTACACCAGATGCATAAATAGAGGGTATTCATGTCTCATTAGACCAAATGCCTTACAAAGACTAATAGACATAATTTAAGAGGTACTACTAAATGCTGTGCATCTTCTGATTTTATTTATTTATTTGTTTGGGCCGGGTCTCACTCTGTCACTCAGGCTGGAGTACAGCGACGCTATCGTAGCTTCCTGCACCCTTGAGCTTCTGTACTCAGGCAATCTTCCTGCCTTAGCTTCCTGAGTAGCAGAGACTACAGGCACATGCCACTATATCTAGCTAATTTTTTTTCTTAATTTTTGGTAGAGATAAGGTCTTACTATACTGTCCAGGCATGTTTTGAATTCCTAGCCTCAAGCAATTCTTCTGCCTCCAACTCCCAAAGTTCTGGAATTACAGGAGTGAGCCACTGCACCAGGCCACCTTCTGATTTTTAGAGTGCACTGGCTGCTGATGTGGCCTCACAACACATTTCCATCCACACATCTACATGTACATTTTTCTCTGAGAGTGGTGGAAATACTGTAACCTTATTTAATATGCTTATGACTGTAATTCTTGAAGTTTAGCATGCCTACAATTTACCTGGAAGCTTTGTTAACATGCACACCATGGGCTATTCCCTCTAAAACTCGTATTATTCTTGAGACTTGCTCGTTTGATTGACAAGGACACCCCAAATGCTGTTAACGCAGGTGGCTCTTTGTGCTAGTATTGGGAAACAGTGACTGAGCTTTAAGAAAAATAAGTCAATTGCTGAATAGGCAAAATGTTCTTCTTCTGAAAGGAGAGATTTTAAATATATTTTTAAAATTAGGAGGGTAAACGGTGGGACCACACCTATGGCGCATATTGCAAGGGTACAAGTCAAATCTATCAAGTATAGAACACAAATGTCTTAACACAATAATCAGGTAAATGAGGTGAAAGCTATATTAATTAGTTTGATGCAAGCACTCCAAATTGTATAAAAAAATCAACACATTGTACCCCACATATGCATAAATGTATTCATGATCTATGTGTATATGACTTAATAAAAAAAATTATGAGCAATAAAAAATAGGGCTTTAAATCTGTCTGGGACAGAAGGATTCAAACCCTGGCCCTGCTGGTAGCGAGGTGCTTTGGGTCTTTCTTCTAATCCCTGTAACTCAATCCATTTCTACAAATGGCTGTAGGGAGGGGGGTGGAGTGAGGGGATCCGGTGGCTTTTTAAAGATACGGATATTAATTGCGTGCTGACAGCACAGCCTGTGTTTTATGGAATAACTGCTGACATTTTTAGATAATTGGATTTATATTTAAATTAATTACTCAATTTAGTTTTAAAATGATGTAAGATACAGAGGAACTTAAAAATAGAACTCTATTTGTGATATTTATAGACCGTATTTTTTGCAGGTTAATTTAAACCCACGGTGTCACCCAGAACTATAACTGATACAGCCATGCTTATTCACTAGGATTTCAAGAAACCCCCATTTTTAGGTGGTAGAATAAATAGAAAGTCCTACATAGATTTTGTCCCATATTTTAGGAGTGTGTGTTGAATGGTTAAGGTGCCGGACAAAATTTGAGAAAATGCAGACTGGCCCTTTGGATCTCAAGCTGTCTCCCCCATGGAACTGAGGTGCCAGCCCCCCGCCCCACGATTTTGCTTGGTTTTGAAAACTTTGAGATGCTAATGGAAAAGGAGGATAGTAATAATGGGCAAATCAAGCAATATGATTTCTTGATATTAGCAATTCTAAGCGTTGCTAATTCAATCCATCAACAAAGGAGGTATGTTTTATCAAGGAAGATTTAAAACTCACATATATAATTCTGGGGTTCCACTCAAACTCTTCCCCATCGGTATATTAATAAAAAACCAGTTTATTATTCAAGGGCCTTAAAGCCATAGTTTATTCTACTTTAAATCACCAGAATCTAGGGCTCAGTTTGGCAAAGCATTGCAGTTCAAAATTCCAAATGGATATTAAACAAAAGATAGACTATAGGAGGAGATAAGTCCTAGTGGAACTGGGGGTAGATGTAACAGAGAGAGAAACCGATAAGCCCTATACCATCCGTGATTCACTTGACGGATCAGGCAAGCAAGTAACATGCATATGTGTGGAAAGTTTTACAAATTACTACCCTATTCATTATCTCCCTGATGCTGACCACATGGCCCTGAGATTTCTAGAGGTGGAATGAGCTTTATTACAGGCTTTGTGTGCATTGCCCAGACACACATAGCGAAGTCACCGAGCCAGGATTTGAATTCCTCTACTGTTGGTGTATTTAAATCCTCTCTATTATTCAATTTTTAAAAAGATACTAAAAATCTTTGCTCTATATCATAAGAAAGGACATGTTTATATTCAAAGATTAACACATTTTTCATAATGCTAAGTCATTTTTTTTCCCCAAAAGGTACTCTCAGGGGCCACCTCCGTTAAAAGCATTTGAAATGTGCTTATTAATAAGATAGATTCCCAAGCACATCCCAAGGAATAATTAGAGTTTCAGGGGGAATAACTCAAGTAACGGCATTTTAATCAAGCTTCCCAGATAATTTGAAGACATATGAAAGTTCACGAGTTAATGTAGTAAGCTCATTAAGGGAAGGGTGGAATATTTCACACTCTGATGATACTACATTTATTGAGATTGTTTTGGAATGTGCCGTGTCGATCGTTTTTTGACATACACTTCACACACAGTCCAGGGGCAGGCTGTTCAGGGGCAAAAGCTGTTGCCCTGTGAAGACCCTTCTGGCTTTACCTGCTAGTTGAGCAACCTCTGATTGTGTTCTGACAAAAGTAGGATACTGTTTATAATCCTTTTCAGAAAATGTGGAGTATTTTCCTTGGGCAAGTATTTGGCTCAGAACACTATGTTCTCTAGATATTTTTACAAAATATATTTGACCATAGCAATAAACTGTTCAAACATTGTTAATATGATAACATTGCATAGAAACAATAAGATGAGGCATAGAGGCTCATGCCTGTAATCCCCAGTGAGAGGATTGCCTGAGCTCACAGGTTCAAGACCAGCCTGAAACAGAGTGAGACCCTGTCTCTAAAAATAGTTGTGGCGGGCATCTGTAGTCCCGGTTCCTCAGAGACTAAGGCAAGAAAATTGCCTGAGCCCAAGAATCTGAGGTTGCTGTGAGCTATGATGCCATGGCACTCTACCCAGGGTGACAAAGTGAAACTATGCCTCCAAACAAACAAACAAAACAGTAAGATGAAAGAGCCACAATGTGCTGATAGAGTTTCAGGAACTGAGTGCCAGGCTGGAGAAGAACATCAAAGCATGCCATTATTCAGGTAGAAGGTATGGTGTCACCTGGTTCTAAGTGATATTTAGTAATCTAAAAATTAGCTGGTCAGGCACACTTTTTATGAACGTGCTTAATGGACTTAGCATTTGAATAATGTACAGTATCCCCTTTCTAAAGGTGTAGCATTTTTAAAATTCAAAGCTAATTTTATTTCTGGAAAATTTCATTGATTCATTTCATCACTTCTACTGCATGTCCGTGTGTGGTAGAACTTTTACATCCACACACCACACAGGCACCTGCACACACTTCACTGTACTGTTCTCACAGTCATTTTCTAAAGTAGGACCTCGGATTTCCTTTTAGAGACTAAGCAACTGATACTTCTGGACAATTAAAAGTCTTTAGCAGGGACGGCACCTGTGGCTCAGTGTGTAGGGCGCTGGCTCCATATACCGAGGGTGGCGGGTTCAAACCCGGCCCCGGCCAAACTGTAACAAAACATAGCCAGGCATTGTGGCGGGCGCCTGTCATCCCAGCTACTTGGGACACTGAGGCAAGAGAATCGCCTAAGCCCAGCTGGAGGTTGCTGTGAGCTGTGATGCTGTGGCACTCTACTGAGGGCAACAAAATGAGACTCTGTCTCAAAAACAAAGTCTTGAGCAGCAGAGGCAGAATTTCAGACTAAGTCTGAAACCAAAAGGCCTCCAGTTTTGAATTATAGAGTGGGAGATACTGGTGTCTTTTCACGGAGAATATCTGTGCTTAAATTCTAATAAGCCTTCTGTAGTCATTCCCTGGAATTAGCACTTTGTAGTGAATGTTCTTCTGAACCAGAGCAGAGTGGTAAGGGTGAGGAATGTTGGTCAAATTTTGTGTTAAATACTCTTTTTTAAAGAAAAATTTTAGAATACTACATGGGTATACGCACTGTGTTTATATAATTTGTTTTGGTACATTTTAAGCCAAAGTTGTAAGTGTGCTCTTTTTTAAAGTGAACTTTCATGATCTGTGTTGAAGACAGAGGTATGTGATTTAGGGGGCTGGACATTCTAAAAATCTGGGTTTCTTTTTAAAATAAAAACTTGACTCTTTACCATGTATATAAATATTTCTTCAATATTCCTGAGATTCTTGTTCAGTATAAATATAAATGATGTCTATCAGTGCAGTGAAAAATTAGTTTTATTGGTCTGGATAGAACATTCTTTCATTATACAGCAGTACTAAATATTTGTAAGCAATTGCTCATGGCTAAATGGTTGCTAAGTAATATATCGTTGAAGCTTTTTGGAATGACTTATTTCCACTCTTTTGCACCAGAACGAAAGAAGAGAAGAGCTATTCAGGGCCTGTCCAGCAGAAAAATGCATCTCTCCCTAGGGGCCACGTTTCTCAAATGAGAACCTTAGTATTTTCTACAGGAAGGAGGGAGAGGGGGGAAGGAAGATAAACCTGGGAGGGAGGAAGTAGAAAGAAGCTGGAGAAGGTGTCCCCGAGGTTGCCTGATGATACCGTGACGTGGTATTGCTTTGTTATTCTATGTGTGGGAGATTTAGTAAAGGATGGTAGAGAAAGAAGCCCCATTCTCTTGGAGATTAAAATCATACCAACCCAGGGAAGGGATCCCAACGTCTCTGGAGACCAGAGACCTGGGAGGGGTGTGCAAGGCGGCCCGGCGGCCGTACCTGACCGGAAGCAGGGCCTGGAGCACGAGAGGCCCCCGGGCCCTGAAGACTGGGGAGTCCAAGGCGTGGCCCACACAGCGTGGCCGTGGGGACAGGCGCGCATCTCTGTCCCTTGCTCCCGGTCTTTCTGTCATCTCAGTTGTTTAGAAGAAGCAAGTCTGCTCCTGCGACTGGCCCATATTCGTCCACGTTGCTTTGTTTTCTGAGGCCACTTCACTGGATGTGGCGCTTTCAGGCTGTGGCCGTCCAGAGCTAGCTGTGAGTCGCCGAGGGGTATGTCCTTAAGACAGCAGTTTCTCCTGCGTTCGCGGGAGTGGGCTCCGCTGGCAGCTGCTCCACTGCGCGGGATGTGACGAGGGAGTCACAGATGACACAATGGAACCGATCACCAGCAGAAAACAAATGCGTGAACAAGATGAGAAAGATGCTTTTATAACTGGAACGGCAAGAGACCCATTAAATGGAATAAATTACACGCTGCCAGCGTGATGACTCACTGTCCTATTGAAAGAGGCAAGGTTTGGAAGTGAAGGCAAAGATAGCGTGGTGTAACAGAGAGGCTGGGAATAAGGAAAACGCTGCTCATTCTGATTAGAGTGTGCATAGAAACGGAACACAGACTGCCACCCACTCCCAGGGTGCTCCGTACTGAAAAATGCTTTCAAATTTGGATCCTTGGAGCTTCCCCTTCTAGGGTATGTTTACAAACCACAGTAATCCCCAACAAAGATCAAACCCCGGTAGAGACACTTCATATTACTTACTGTCAGTGTTCTGTTTTTTTATTTGAGGAAATGGAAGTTCAAATTGTTTATGGCAAGTGTTCCTGAGTATAGTTATGGACATTGTTCATTCGTTCCTTTATTTAATAAACATAGGTTTAATGACTTCTTGGTGTAATTTGTTATTGCTCTAACTATGAACAAGTGATGTGTCCCCTGCCCTGACAGGGCCAGTAGAATAATAAATTAATATTCGCTGAATACTTTCACAGTAAATATTTCACATGAACAGTGAAATAAAAATTAAAAATTTTATACTTAATATAGTTTATACAGATGGATAGTTCTCAATTTTTCATATCTCTCTGAGAGAAATAAATTGCTTATAAATTAATTCTGGTGTTTAAAAATTGTTAGGTTTTTTTTTTTTAATCTCTTTCTCTCTCTCTCTCTCTTTTTTTTTTTTTGAGAGAGAGTCTCACTTAGTCACCCTCAGTACAGTGCCATTGTGTCATAGCTCATGGAAACCTCAAATTCTTGGGCTCGAGAGATCCTCTTGCCTCAGCCTCCTAAGTAGCTGGGATTATCGGCACCTACCACAATGCCCAGCTATTTTTAGAGGTAAGATCTCACTCTTGCTCAGGCTGGTCTCAATCTCCTGAGCTCAAGCAATCCACTCATGTTGGCCTTCCAGAGAGCTAGATTTTTTTTTCAAGGATACTCTAAATATTTCCCTGTGATAATTGGCCCTAGAATGTTTTTTTCTAATAATTTAACTCAAATTTTTTTAAAAATAAGTGATTTATTTACTACAGAGTAATAAACATATATATATGTGTGTGTGTGTGTGTATGTATGTATATACATATATAAATGTTTATCCTGGCCCACATATTACTGTGGGATGGGCCTGAAAAAAGTTTCATCCAGCCTTTGCAAAGTACTAGTGATAAATATGGTCTCAAAATCCATCATGATTTAAAAAGCAAACAGGCTCCCATACTTTTCTTTAACATGTTGGTAAAATGCAAGCAATCAGTAAAATTATGTTTTTGCTGCTTTAAATAATTCTTGATTATATATATGTGTGTGTGTGTGTGTGTGTGTGTGTATGGAGAGAGAGAGAGACCCTAAAATGTATAGATATTTTAAGAAAGAAAAAAACTGTATTGAAATGATAACACTCAAGTCATGTCTGACTTCTGCAATTCCAAGAGATACAAGGCACATGTAACATATATTATTGGTATATATTGAGTATTAAAATTTCATTTTTTTCCTTTCTGAAAATGCACATACATTTTGGTACCCTCTTTAGACGTGTGTGTGTGTGTGTGTGTGTGTGTGTTTGAACACCGTAGCATTAGCTGTATCCTTTCTGAATTGCTTTCATACTGTATCTAATTTATGTTTTCACTCAAGTCTATGACACGAGGTTTTTTTAATGTTATGATATATTCCTCGAAAACAGGATCAGTGTCTTTGAATACTCTTATTGAAACTCTCCTTGCATCTCTGTTAGACAGCTCTCTTTCTAATGCCCCAGGGCATGTTGTTCTTAAGGCGTTTTAATAAGACAGTAAGACGTGTGAGTCCAGAAGTCGCTAATGACCTCAATCTCCCAGTGCAGCACTGTCACCCTGACGTCCTGCCCACCACGGTCAGGCCCATTCCTACTGGGCAGTATTTCTGATGGTTTTAATAAAAATGATGACACTGTTCCCAGTTCAATGCTATACAGGTCCAAACCTCACCATGTCATTGCATTGACTTGTGCACGTACCTCTGTTCCAGCAAGAAAACGGTGTCTTTCTTTCTTGATTCCCCTTATTTATATGCTTAGTCACAGAGGTAGATTTACACAAAAATGATAAAGCTTAACTTGTGGGGCCCTTCATCAGCATGAGGGTATTCCAAGGCCGTGGGTGAAACCACAGCAATGTAATCACTTGGGCATACATTTTTGTAAAATTGACAAAAGCAAGATATTTTAATTAGACTGCTAATGTGGTTTTGTAGATTAGTTTCTTCTAGTAATTTTGTTGTCTTATCCTTGCTGAAGACTCTCTGAGTCTGAATGATACGGCCCCACAATGCTGAGATTGTCTCCTGCTGACGCAAAAGGATCAGTTATTTACTCTTTGTTGAATGGTAAATGAAAGAAGTGTGGGGGAGCGAGAAATGAATATGTTATTGATCAATATATTTTAACACTTACAAATTGGTAATTTCTGGCAACAGACATTTCCAGAAGCCACCCTTGGCAAGTCTAACACTAAGGTATCACTCTCGTATAATGTCTGTGACTTTACAAGGCTCCTGTGCAAATGGAGCTTTGATTGAGTCTTTCTACCTGATATTCAATTAAATTTAACCTTCAGTTAAAATGCTTGATATGAAAATGTTCATTTCTGCACTATTTGCAGAAAAGGATTATTAAAAGGATGTGGTTAAAGAGGAAAAGAAACCTAATACACACAGATTGAAAGAGGTACTCATGATAATGTCAGCCCTGGGGTTGTCAGCAGGAGCCCTCGGATCCTGAATCTACTCTCCGTTATAATATGATGTTTGCAATGAACTATAACTTACAAAGAATATAAGATAAAATAGATCGGCAGTGATGCTGGGCCCAAATGATGAACATTGTCCCTTCTCTTCTCCCCTCTCTCCTCCTCTCTCTCCTGTTTCTTTTCTTGATGTAGGTGTTTAATATTATTCAACTGCCATAAAGTTACAGCTTATTATTGGAAACTCGAACCCAACTTCACAAGATGAAAATGGCTTTGCTGATCAGTCATCTTCTGGTACTGACTTTTACAACCTGTCTAGCAGGTAAGAACCAGGCTTTGCATATTCTCCATATACGTGTTAGGTCAGCATAATCAATATGTGTGTTTATTTCATTAAGTCTGTTATATAAAGTTAGAATTAATATTTTCTTTTGAAATCTGGATCAGACAAGTAGAAAAGTATATGTTAAAGTTGACCTTATTTTCTTTTAATGTTTTACTTTTAATTAAAATTTCATAAGATTTAGTTAATTTTGTGTAGTAGTGGGCTGGTGAACATTTGACATCTGGATCTCTAGGGGAGGGAAGGGATCCCTGGAGTGTAGAATTAATCTATTTCTGGAGAGTAAATACTTCTACTGTGGTCATCTTCAACTTGATATCATTTAACGTGATTGGAAAAAATGTGCAACAGTATACCATGACCGAGTGTTTTCACCATCTAGATACAAATATCCTCAATAGCATATATAATAGTGAGACATAGTAACAAAAATCAGAAAATAATGGGTTTTAAGAATTTCTTCCCTTCTTTTTAAATATAATTTATTTATGTGTAATTTAATTTAATTTTTAATAGTGGTTGTGTTTAACAACTGATACACAAAATTTTGAAAATCAATAATCACCAGCTTGAGAGCTGCCACAAGTGGGTGCAGCATAATATTGATTCTTACAGTCTTTACCATTTTAGTAAATACTATAAAAATCAGTGTTTAAAATAACCTAAAATGTGTATAGTGTCATTAGCAGAGCAAAACAGCTTTAATAGCACTATTTTATTTATTTATTTATTTTTTTGCAGTTTTTGGCCAGGGCTGGGTTTGTACCTGCCACCTCCAGCATATGGGTCTGGCGCCCCACTCCTTTGAGCCACAGGTGCTGCCCTATTTATTTATTTTTTTGAGACAGAGTCTCACTTTGTTGCCCTTAGTAGAGTGCTGTGGCTTCACAGCTCACAGCAACCTCCAGCTTTTGGGCTTAGGTGATCCTCTTGCCTCAGCCTCCCGAGTAGCTGGGACTACAGGCACCTGACACAACGCTGGCTAGTTTTGTTGTTGTTGTTGCAGTTTGGCCAGGGCCGGGTTTGAACCTGCCACCCTTGGTATATGGGGCTGGCACCCTACTCACCCCAGCCACAGGTGCCGCCCCCAGCACTCTAGTTTTAGAGCAAATATTCTATTTATGTCTCTCAAAGACAAGTCTGAAGCATTCAGAGATATTTCCTATAACAAGTGCATCGTATGTTTATCCAGAGGCAGCACGTTTTCTAACACTCAGTGTTTTCTGAGACCTTCCCCGTACTGACCTTAAGGAAGTCTTTGTCGAGTGGCCGTTTTGTTGAAGACTTACTAGACCTCATCTTCCATGTATCAATTCCCAGATTTCACTTTCATGATGAACGCGAGGGATGTACTATTGTGTTTCTTATTTGTTATTAAAGAAAAAATACTACTATTTTGTTTTGTGAGTAATTTTTATTATACTTATCCCGGAATCCAGAAAAGTTAATGCATTTAGTATTTAAGGATTTTAAAGGTATTAATAATTATATATTTTATAACCACAATGCTTACACACATATGCCCCCCCCCCGACATATACAGGGTGTCCATAAAGTTCATATGGACAGCCTGTATAGATATAATTATATGCATAACATATATGATAATAAAATTTTTGAGAATACTATTGTGGTGAAGTCTTACTTTTATAAATAAAACAAAAAGTATCTTCTTGGTACTGGCAAGTTTGTACTCATTCTACACTAATCAGTGTCACAACTGTATAATGTATAGGCAAGAAACAGCTATCTGTACACCTGTGAAGACACTTTAAACTATTAATTAATCAGCATTGGCAATGGGCAATGCTGTCAGATAACTGACTCGCATCCCAGTTGTTCGAACAATGTTTCAAATCACACTAGGAAGAATTGCTTCAGGATCAAATTGTTTTTTCCTTTCTCTTTTAGAGTTTACATGGCACAGAAGATATGGTCATGGAGGTAAGTTGACAAAAGGGAAACCTTTGAAATAGCTTTCCTCAATTGAATAGCTTTAAGCTATCAATTCTCTAAACTTTGAGGCAAACGTTTAATGTTAGACCACATGGACATTTTGTAACTTGTTTGACTGCAGGAATGAATGAATGGCTATGCAGGATATCCTATGAGATGGCTGTTGCAGATAGAATATATTCTGTGTAGCCTTTTTTTCTGCATGCTTTGTAACAATGCTATGCTACTAACTTAAAGCAAAATGTTATCTCTCTCTCCTTTTATTTTTTTGAGACAGAGTCTCACTGTGTCACCCTCAGTTGAGCGCTGTGGTGTCACAGCTTACAGCAACCTCAAACTCTCAGGCTTAAGCGATTCTCTTGCCTCAGCCTTCCAAGTAGCTGGGACTACAGGTGCCCACCAGGGCCCGGCTAGTTTTTTGTTGTAGTTGTCATTGTTGTTTAGCAGGTCCTGGGCTGAGTTTGAACCTGCCAGCCCTGGTGTATGTGGCCCGTGCCCTAACCACTGACCTATGGGCCCCAAGCCTGAAGCAATATTTTATTTTATTTTATTAATTAATTAATTTTTTTTTTTGTAGTTTTTGGCTGGGGCTGGGTTTGAACCCGCCACCTCCGGGATATGGGGCTGGCGCCCTACTCCTTTGAGCCACCGGTGCCACCCAAGCAATATTTTAAATAATGTAAACACCTGATATTTTTGAAAGCTTCTTATTTTCCTGCAAGAAAGAGAACTAAAGTTAGCAAGCCTGGAACCTTATAATTCAGTTCAATTAGGATCCACAGATGTTCCAAAATTTGTTGTTTAACAAGCCTGCCAGTTTAAAGATCCCACTTCAACTACTGAACATTTTCTGCAGAAATAGGAGCAGTAATGTTAGACTGGAAAAAATAGAGTCTAGAGTAGGCCCAGTGTGAATTTGCATCGTTAGCCTGGTAGTCATCAACTGATCTTGTATAAACGATACAACTTGTGTGAGCCTCAACTTTCTAATATGTAAAAATCACAGGATTGCTGTGAGGACTGAGAAGTGAATGCAATGATAACTTCTAGCCTAGTGACTGACATAGTAGGTGCTTGAAGAATGTAGTGGCATCAGTAACTTATAACTCTAGGGGATGAAAAACAAGCAAGAATCACTGACAAACTACTCCTGCAACTTGTATGCCAACTCAAGGATGTCCACGTGGGACAGGGTGAGAAGAACTTGCACTTGTAGGATAACAAGAAAGGAAGTCCTAGCTCAAAGGTTAGGGGCGCTGGCCACATGCTCTGGGGTTGGTGGCTTCTATCTCGGCCTGGGCTTGCTAAATAAAACAAAACAAAACAAAAAATAATAGCTGGGCATGTGTCCTGTAATCCCAGCTACTAGGGAGGCTGAGGCAAGAGAATCGGTTGAACCCAAGAGTTTGAGGTTGCTGTGAGCTATCATGCCATGGCACTCTACAGGGGTGACAGAGTAAGACTCTGTCTCAACAACAACAACAAAAAAGGACGTCTTTAGCCCAGATTACATCCGAGAGACTTCTGTTACTACCTTGTGAGATGTAAGATATAAAAAGAACAATAAGGTAGGTTCTGTGACTTCAAGAACCTGATCACATAATAGGGAAGAGAATAAGTAAATAGCTATCAGGTTTTTAAGAAAAATGATGATGGTGCTGTAAAATAATTACTAATTATTTAAGAAATTAAGGCATATTTAATGATGGAGGAAGTAGATAAGGGAAACGACATATTTTAAATGTTAGAAGTGGAACTAGTTCTGAATAGAGGAAGTGTTACAAAAGAACAGAGGTGGGGAAATTGGGGAAAATACTGGCTGTGTTTTGTATGTATTTCCCCAAATACTCCAAAAAAATTTGTTTGCCAGCTGTTAATAGGAATTACATTAATAAGGACTTCTCCAATAAATTTGGAGAGAAAGCGGTACATTGAAGTTTAATTGTTCATTATTAACTTTAAGTTCCAAGTATTCATACTGTTTATGTAGTAAGTGTAACATGTGTGTGTTATTTTCCTAGGATTGCTGTAATGAAGTATCACAAAGTGGGTGGCTTAGAACAACAGGAATTTATTGTCTGTCAGTTCTGGAGCCTAAAAGTTCAAAATCAGTGTCAGCAGAGCCATGTGCCTCCTGAGACCTCTAGAGGGAGCTCCTTGCTTCCCTCCTCCAGCTTCTGGTAGCCCCAGATGGTCCCTGGTCTGTGGCAGCAGCAGTCCAGTGTCTGCCTCCAAGTTCACATGTCCTCTGTGCCTCTTCATATCATCTTCCCTCTGTGCATGTCCGTTTATCTGTCTCTGTGTCCAAATTTCCCATTTTTATAAGGATACTACTTGTGTTGAGTTAGGGCCTACCTACTGAGTTCATTTAAATTTGGTTACCTTTGTAAAGACCCTATTTCCAGATAAGGTCACATTCTGATGTGTTGGGAGCTAGGATTTCAGCAAATATTTTTTTTGGGGGGTGGGAGGGAGGTGAAGAGGAAAATAAAATGTAATCCACAGCATGCGCTGCCTTCAGTAGAAAGTGTTACTGACTCTAGGAGCAGAGAAACAGAATGAAATATCTAGATGTTCCAAAGCACATTTAACCACCCAGCTAATAGTCACTAGGAAAAAACAAAAACAAACCAAACCAACCACCCAAAGAAACAAAATAAAACAAACCCAACCCCCAAAAGGCCTCTATCCTGCGTTCACTAATATGAAGTGATAGCTGAGACTGCCCAGCAAACGCACTCCACTTCCCCAGTTTATTCCTTTTCTCTCTCTTAGGTCAGCTCATGGTGGCTCCTCGCTCCTCAAACCTCCACCAACTTCTTGCTCATTCCTACTTTCGCTTGATGACTTTGTTTCCTGTTTTACAGAGAAATGAGGAGGGTTCAGAAAGGAGCTCAACAAGCTCCCCGCCCCCTCTGCTCACCTCCTGCACCTGTGTCTGCGTTCTGTTCCTTCTGCCTGATTGGCGCCACCATGCCTGCCACTTGGGCACTAGTTCTGCCCCATCTGGCCTGTTTAGGTCCATTGTGATTGAAATTGTCTCCTCTATTCCTTCACTATCAATTTATCAATTTCTCCCTGTCTACCAGAGTATTGCTATCAACATGTAAACATTTTGAGATTTCTCTCTTTAAACAATAAAAAAAAAAAACCTTCTATTGACCTCAACACTATAGTCGATATCCCACTCACCTCTTCTTCTTTAAGGCATTATTTCTTAAAAATATAGTGTATGCTTGTTGTTTCAATGCCTTGACCCATCCTGTCCTTTCAAACTACTGCAATCAGGCTTTCCCACCACTTCTCAAACAAAGCTGCCCCGTCGCTGTCACCATTGGCACATGCATTGTTCATCCAGCGGTCACCTCTCGGGCTTCCTACTTGGCCTGTTGGCAGTGGAACTACGGTTCAGAGCCACTCAGAGACATAACTACGTCTTACAGAGGGGGAGAGTGTTTCTTTTCTGCTTGTACCCATCTCCCTTTAAAAACCAATGGATCTTTCCCAGAAACCTCTCGTTAGGTGTCCAGATTTGGGTCACACAATGCACCATCCAGCCCATCATTGGCAAGAGTGTTGGAATTAATGCCAGTCAACCTTTGCTTCTGAGGCATGAGAGACTTTGACGTGAGGGTAAAGGGGGAAAAAAGGCATTGGCTGGTCGCCAACAGTGGCTGCTGCATTCCTTAGCTGAGCTAAAATTCAGATTTTTCTCAGAAATGAAAAAGTTCTATCCAATACATCATCCTGCACATACAGTAGTTTTTTAACTGTTATTTTTATAGCAGTATTAGGTAGCCTAACTGACTAGTCTTTAAATAAATGTATTGAAACAAACACTTCTAACTTGAAAAAGGACATATACATCAAAGCTTATAGAAAAATCATAAGCCCACTTCACTCTTCCCTGTGTCTTGAAGAAATATCTTCCTTTCAAATTTTTTTTTTTAGATTTCATCAGAGCGATGTTGTGTCCCATTGAGATAAGAGAATGAATCTAACTCAGGTGTACATAGTTAATCTGGAATTAGCAACTAAGTCATTTGAGAGTAGACATTTATTGTAGACGCTTTTTACCTTTATGGTCTTCATTAGTAAGTCATTTGAGAGAAAACATTGTAAATGCTTTTTACCTTTATGGTCTTCATTTACTTCAGAATGAAAAAGAAAAACCAAAAAAAGGACCCGCTTTCAGGACCCACTTGCGCCCAGGCTAACCTAAGAAAAGAAATGTCTCTTTAATTCCTTTGAAATTCAGTGACGAAAAATTATAAAGGGAAGAAACAAAGTGGAAATATGATATTTACTTTATAAGAATTAGAATACGAAGTATCTATAAATTATATGTTTTACAGTTAGAGTTATGGTCTGACTCTCTAATAGCAAAAACTACTATTGAAAACAATTATCTTCATCTCTTGGCTGGAGGGAGGGCAGGGAGAGAATTGCATATCCTTACAGTACTGTACCCAACCCCCCTGGATGTTTCTTTCAATTAGACTTACATCAGTTACTAAAGATTATTTTCGGGACATTGTACTTTTGCAACTGAAAATAAATCAAAATAAACTGGAGGTAGTGTGAGACAAGTTGGGTTCAAGAAGTAGGCCCACCAGGGGAAGCACGCTACATTTTTAGGAAACAGTGAGACATGATGTGGGTGTGTGAAAATGCCTGGTCAGTTATCTCAAAAAGGGTCCAGATGATTCAGCGGTGGACTGTAGGTCAAAGAAGTGGTCGCTGTCAAGACCTGTGATAGCGTTCCCTTGGCAGGTAAAGCCAAGCAAAGGATTTAATTAGTCCACCTAACCTTTCTGCTAACCTGACCATAGTCTTCATTCGGATAACTAAATGTCTGCACATTATTAAGATCGGCTCCTGAGTATATATATTTTTAGTTATGCAAATTACTCCTATGACCCTATTATCTATGACCAAAAGGATTAGGGCACCAGCGCATTCAAAGCCTAAGCCCTAAACATATTTTTTCACTTACCAGCACAGAATGGTTGGCAGTGAAGATAGGAAGTTGTGCTGTCTGGAAGAAGTATGCTGTGTGACAATTTAAACATCGCCTAATTTAGAGAATTTATTCTATTTCAAGAGGGCTTGCATCACTCCCCACCCTATAATCATTGAAATAGTGTAAATATCACAAAAATTCTAACACTAAACTCTTTTTAAATTTTATTTTTTCCTGATAACTTTTATTCCTGAGACATTGACTGAAACATATGTATGTAAGATTATGTTTAATAACTAACAGATTAAGATGACACATTACAGAATGAGAAATGGAAGTTGCTTCAAAATGGATGTAAAATGAATTTTAAAAGGCTCTGAAGCACAAATGAAAATTTTACTTTCAATTTTCAGAAACAAGACAGAATGGCAAGATTATAGCAGTCCATCTCGGTGTAGGGAGAGGCGAAGTCGTTTTACTTTAGATCACACAACTGGCTGATTCCATTAATTGTGGAACTGAAAATAGTGCTATAGAAAAGCAGTGCACCATCATTCACATTTGTAAATATGACTGCAAATTTTCCTACATTACTTATTTCTGTCGTGTTAATCTTTTGGATCAAATTTAAGAAATGTACTTACTCCTGTAATAGATTTCTGTTTATTAAAATATATGATAGAAAATAAATGAATTTGGGTTAAGAAAAGATCAAAAGAAAGAAATGAAGTGTTACATCTTCACTTAGCTTGAGAAGCCATCTAGAACTCTGTGTTCCTTTTAAGATAAATATATTCAATAAGAAAAAGGGAATATACTAAAACTAGTTTTCTTTTTTTAGAAAACATAATTGCTTTCTGTTTCTTCTTTCTTGTGGCTTTTAACCCCATAATACTTTCAAGGCATCAACATTTTCATCTAAGTGTTTCCATGGCTGTAGGAAAAAGCAATAGATGATGGTATTTTCTGTAGGCTGAGAATATAATGCTTGCATTAGTGGACCCCTTTACTGAGCTTTGTTGTTCTATTATCCCTAAAAGTTTTTTCCCTAGATCTAAGCACCTCACTGAGCTAACTGGGCAATGAACTCAGTTACTATCTTCAATAGCACTCATTAGGAGGTTCATATCCAGAGGTTCATGCTGAACATGGCAATGAAGTGCAAATACTTCTTTTGAGTAATTTTTCTTTTTAGGGCCCAAGTATGTTCCTAAAATAAAAATGAATATAGTAATTTCTAAACCACTAAATAGAATACATTATTTTATTCTGGTTTAAAAATCTTAGAAAAGCAAGAACCACATAGTTATAATACTTAGCAGAGACACAAATATATATAAACTACGTCCTATTCTGATTTTTGATCTAGGAAACAGGCAAAAGGAAATGTCTTAAATGCAGCATTTTCTTACTGTGGAAAATGATTTCAGGATTTTGTTGGAGACAAAACTTCTTGCATTTTATCCCCTAAGAATTTCATTGTCTATTCTTATAAAGTTTCAAATGTAAGTGGAGTACTGGGAAATATGTACATATAATTTGTGAAAAGTATTGCCATTGAGAAGAAAAATATATGGGGCACTCATATTATCCATTTTGGACTATAAAAAAATTTACCCCCAAATTGCTTAACCTTTACCTATACCATTTGGGAGATTGTCTATCCCTTCATGTATATGGCCTCAATATGTGGGTATGCCCCAATAAAAAACTCAGTAAGTATCCTAGTAAGTAATTATTAGTATGTGTCACTCAATTTATTATTATCAATGGAAAATTCCATTGATGGTACCTTTTCTAGAAAACATTCAGCTTTTTTTTTAAATACATGTGGTCAAGTTGAAGAAACTACTTAAAACATATCTTCAGTTTTCTAAAAGCTGACCAACTTTCATCTCAAAAGTATATACCTTAAAATCAAAAAATCAAAAGATACATTATCAGAAGAAATATTTGAGCCCATTTATTTTAGAATCCTTGGATTCTAGTGGGTGGTTGTGTTCTACTTGCAGTAAGGCGTGGAATGTTTAGGCAACATGGTCTGATTCTTGGTGGCAAGGCATGCCCATTTCCACCACAGGGTTGTGGGCCTTTGTGGCTGCAGAGTTGGTCTTTTGCACAGGGATCGGAGCTTGTGGCGGGCTGTGCGGTGCCCTGACCCAGACTCACCGTGTTGGTTCTATTTCAAACGTCCACAGTCCATCTTTAAGGTTCCAAATGAGAAGAAACTTCAAGGGGTTGATAGTTTGTGGAAAGAATTTGAAACTCCAGAGAAAGCAAATAAAACAGTAAAGGTAAAGCATTTTGACAAACTTCAGGATATAGCAGAAGCATTAGCAGCATTCATTGCTCTGATGGAGGGCAAAAATCAGTAAGCAGCTGAAGAAAGTTCTGAAGCAAATAAGTAAGAGAAGCCTATGGCTGCAGCTGATGCTAAACTAGAGGGGTCATAGAGAAAAAGCCAAATCTCATTTGCATCCATAGTCCTGTTGTTCATGAACTTATGAGAGGATTCTGTTCACAAATGGATGGATTAATCCCTCGGGTAGAACCACGTGAAATGGCTGCTAAGAGTCTCAGATTGGCCCGCAGCGTCTCTCTATAGATTGAAGTTTTGTGCTGACAAAGGGGACGCAATGAATTGTTTAGGCAGTGTCCTTGTTAGATGACTTGGTCAAAGCACTAAACAACTATCTATATCATGTGATGTCAAGAATGCTATGTATGGCATTTCCTTGAATTAGGAAAAATTATTTCAGAAAATTTGACACACTGCAGGTGTTTATAGAAAGTTGGTAAGAGGAAGAACTACGCCTCTGCCAAAATTTCTGGTTTGCTGCCACAAGAAATTGAAGTGGATGTGAAAGCAGCTGTAGAAATATCTGTGAGAACAGAGGCTTTAGAAGAAGACACTTGAAATATTCTGCATCTTTACACCCAGGTACTTGAAATCTCTGACTATAGAGACCAGCTCTGTAAATATCTCCAAAATCGCATGACAGCCGCTGAACCCAATGTCCAGTCATGGTTGGGGGATTAGTTGGAGTCTAGCTCTTTGCTCAAGAGGTTTGCTTTGGAATTTGGCCAATGCAGCTTCTACAGTTCAGATTCTTGGAGCAGAAAAGCTACTCTTCAGAGCCCTCAAGTCTAGACGGGTTGTCTCTAAAAATATTCTCATTTATCATGCTTCATTTGTAGTCCAGACAAGTCCAAAACACAAAGATTGGTGATTGGTGGGACCACACCTATGGTGCATCTTACAAAGGTACATGTGAAATTCACTAAATGTAGAATATAAATGTCTTAACACAATAACTAAGATAATGCCGTGAAGGCTATGTTAACCTGTTTGATGAAAATATTTCAAATTGTATATAAAAGCAGCACATTGTACCCCATGATTGCATTAATGTACACAGCCATGATTTAATACAAAAAATTTTAAAAAAAGAAAGAAAATAGGCTCAGAGTTTAGAGTGATTGAAGACTTTCATATTATATTAATCTTTTCCCATTATTTTAGAGAAGAGTTTCCATCTACTTGGAATTAAAATCTTCATGTCCTCTTAATAAGCACTTTCTATCCTAACCCAAAGCTGTTATAAAATGTGCACCTCCTTCCTCCTCACATCATAAATTTTTGGTCAACAGTGGGCAGAAACAATCTGCCCAAAGACTCTCCTATACAGGGCTTGGGACCCAGTTTGTTCCTTTTATGGTTAAGCCTATGCCTTTTCAAGGTTTCTCTTCAATTAAGTAATTAGACTGCAGGAGAGTAGGTTGAGAGAAGATGGATAGCACCAGGGTGAATGAGATGGGGGCAGAGTGCTGCTCAAAGTGGGACCTGTTGTCAGAGGCAAGTAACTCCTTGGGCCAGACACATGAGTCCCTGAACCAGAATCCTGGGGCAGTTTAGGGTTTTATTCACTGGCTTAGTGAACATCACTATATCACTCACAGGACAGTGGACAGGGGCATTTGCTTATTTTCACCCCTGGACAACGCAAGGAGTCTTTCTCTTATGAGAATCTTGAACTCCAGAGTAAGGTGAAGAGGAGCCTCATTCGGCCTATGGAAGGATGATGGGTTAAGGCCTCTGCATGTTCAGTAGCACGACTTTCCATCCAGGGGCTCACCTTCTTTGCATCGGCTCTCTCCCACGGCCAGCGGGCCTTCCTTTCTTTGTTGTGGTTTTTATAATCATAGCAGAAGTCAAAGGGTTGAAGAGAATTAAAATGATCTCAGCAATTTCTTTCTCAACAGGCTCTTCCAGTCCACCATTTGTCCAGCCAGCACTATTTTCAGGGTAACATGTGTTTGTGCTTTTTTTGGGTTTAGTATCCACGGTCTGGCCTGTTTCCCTGGCTATTAGCCTCTTCCTTCTTTGCTCTTCCAGCAGAAACAGAGCTGCTTTTTCACCTCTCTGACTTCCTGGGGACAAGTGCCCAAACTCATTCCTGTAGCGTGTGTTGTTCTGCTATAAGAAAATGTAAGATTTAATGCACAGACGTGCACATATACACCTCAGTGGTTACAGTTAGGAAATTCAAGTTCAATTTTTTTCAGTTTTAAAGTAATTCTCTTTGGAGGAATAACTCTAATTATTTAAAGCATCCATTTTCTTGATCCTTTGTAGATGCTGCAGGCTGTAGCTTATTCTGTCCTAGTTTGAATTCACAAAGAACAATTTGGCGTCTGAAAACAGTTAAGAATGGCAGGAAATTTGAACACATTAGTATCTCTGGTAGAACCATTTTCTGCAGAACATTGGCAAACCTGAATGATTTGAGGAGGGTTCCACACTGAAATTTCTATTAAGAGAATTGGGCTTGGCATTATTCTTAAGAGCACCCAAGGACATTGAAGGGAGAGATAAAAAAACAAAACTGATCATCTTAAGCAGGAGGCTAAAGTTTGAGCAGTGTCACACCCGTTAATTTTTTTCTTTAAACCAAATTATCTTTATTTATTACTGACTTATTTTCAAATATGTCTCATCTTGATTTATGAAAAATGATATAATTTACTTTTAAAAAATACAGTAAAACATTAAGAAGAAAGTAAAAATCATTTGTTACTCAAATTTAAAAAATAAACACTATTAACATTTTGATATGTGTATTTGTGGCTATATATATGTAACTACATATATCTACTATATGCAGAAATATTTATGTGCAGAAGTTATTTTGGTGATATTGCAGTGTGTGTATATTTTTGCATTGCATATGCATATATTCATGGTTTTGCTGTGTGTTATGTCAGTACATTTGAATTTAGAATATATTCATATATGAATCCTTTATGATATCATTTACATGGTTAAATAATATTTCATCTCGATGGAATATTATTCATCAATAGTCAAGCACTGACAATATCAATGTCAAGCATTGACATGATAGCAAATTTTTTTTCATTTTTATGAAGAATGATTTGATGAATATAATTGTAGATTTCTGTTCACTAAGGGTTCCGTTCCTGTAAGAAATGTTGTTCTCCACCAATTACCCTCCTACGGTGCATCTTAGATGGGTATAGGTGAAACTTACTAAATGTAGAATATAAATGTCTGAATACAATAACTAAGAAAATGCCATGAAGGCTATGTTAACCAGTTCGCTGAAAATATTTCACATTGTATATAAAACCAACACATTGTACTCCTTGATTGCATTAATGTACACAGCTATGATTTAATAAAAAATGTACATATATGTAATTTACATGCAAAATGCATGGATTTTAAGTGTGCTTTCAATTAATTTTGATAAATGTATATTTATGAAACAACACCCCATAAAGATACAGAATGTTTCCTTCACTTAAGAACCCCCTTCATGTGTGTCCTTTTCCAGTGAATTCATCTATAGAAAACCATTACATGATTTCATCTGTAGAAAACCATTTACATGATTTCTTTTACCATGACTTAGCTTTTTCTGTTGTAAAACCTTATGTAATTAGAATAATCCAGTATTTTAACTTTTCCATCTGGCTTTTTTATTCAGGATAATGATTAATTACTGTTTTTGCATGTGAGAAATGTATTGCTGAGTAGTAAGTAGTCCCTTGTATGACTACACATAATTTGTTTATTCTCTTGTTCAAATATTTGAGTTGCTTTCAGTTTATTTCCACCCTGATTAATAAGGCTCCCATGAACATTTCTGTACAAGTCATTTTGGTCACATAAATGTTCTATGTTATACATACTGAATAAATGACTAGCAGTGAAAAAAAATGTTGTTTTCTCAAAAGGCTGTGTTTTGATTCCTGTTCTTACATTGCCCATCAAAATTGCTTTTATCAATGCCCAAACAAAAAGATGATTGGAATGCTTAATTCTCCACAGCCTTTCTAATAAGTTATATTAATATTAAACTGATTATTTTGTGAGCAACACACTTATATTCCCTGATTACTATCAAACTTGAATCCCTTTGTTATCATCGATTACTTATTTCTCTCCTTGTGAATACTTTTTGTGTTCTTAGCCGTTTTTCTACCGGGGATGTTTTTCCTTAGTATTTTGTCTATTTGCGTGAATAAATTTTTATTTCTGTCTGGGTGCTGAGTATACAAATTATACTCTATTATATTTCTGGTTGTTACTTAGAATGTTACACATTCTCATGCAATTGATTTTCATTATTCATTTGTGAATTTGCCTACTTGATAAAACTTATAATCCTAAAATCATACTTGCATCCTTTTCACAGACCTTTCGGACATGTCTGTGTGCCAGCAGTGACAAATTTTGGTCCATCAGCGCATGTGTTATTAGCTGAGGTCAACTATTCATTGCTGTTGTCTTATTCAGTTTCTATATTGCAGACAATTATGTTTTTGTGGTATATTTAGTGCCACGTGTTTATTTTTTACATGTTTGTGTTTTTGTCAGTGATCTCTTTGTTTATTTATTATTTTTTTTAGAAGTTAATTTTTTTTATTAGATCATAGCTGTGTTCATTAGTGCAATCATGGGGTACAATGTGCTGGCTTCATATACAATCTGAAATATTTTCATCCAACTGTTCGACAAAACCTTCATGGGATTTTCTTGTTTTATTTTATGAAAACGTTTGTATTCTGCATTTAGTAAGTTTCACCTGTACCCTTCTAAGATGCACCATAAGTGTGATCCCACCATTTATCCTTTGTTTAAAATGGTCCCTGAGTGTTGCCCTGAAGTGCAGTCTGAGCTCATGAAGGCTGTAATGTTCCTGATGGAGAAATCATGCATTTCAGATAAGCTTTGCTGTTAGCTGTGAGTTCAATGTTAGTTAATCCACAGTATGTATAAAATATGGTTCTTTAAGCAGAAGTCCACAGAAAACAAAATTATGCATTGATCAGTGGATGAAATGTGACAAAGGCTTGCAGAGTAGGATTCTAACCCTGTGCTTCCCCTCAGAGCAGTGGTTCATTATTGACAAATTCCGTGCTCACAGTCACGTTGTAGACTGTGTGGCAAATAGTGAGAATAGACTGTATAGCCTTTAAGGGTGTGATACTTTGAACCACTGAACATTTCCTCTATTTCCTACCAGGTTCTCTCTTTTGCTTTTTAATGTTTATATCTCTCAGCTTGCTTTGAAGAGCGTTGCCAATTTGACGCCACATCATTGATTGATTTTTTAATTCATTTTTTAAATTAAAATATAACTATACATTTATGGGGTACAATATGATGAGTTGATATACAATGTGGAATGCTTACATCAAACTGATCACCTCACTTATTTTTTGTAGTAAGACATTTGTAACCTACTCCTAGCTGTTTTGAAATGTATCCCTGCATTGTGCGCATTAGGCGAGATCCCACCAAATGCCCTCTCTCCTCCCTCCACTTGCCCTCCCCTCTCGCCTCCCTTCTACCTCCTCTCCCCTCCTCCTTGATGGACTATATTTGTGTTTTATCATTCTTGTGAAAGTATAAGTGATTATATGTTGGTTTCATAATAGTATTGAGTACACTGGATACTTTTTTTCAATTCTTGAGATATTACTAAGAAGAATATGTTCCAACTCCATACAGGTAAATATAAAAGACATAAAGTCTCCATCTTTTTGATGGCTGAATGATATGCCATGGTATAATCCATTCATGGGTTAATGGGTATTTTGGCTGCTTCCATGACTTGGCAATTATGAACTGGGCTGCAATAAACATTCTGGTGAAAATGTCTTTGTTGTGAAATGATTTTTGTTCATCTGGGTAGACTCCTAATAATGGAATTGTGGGATCAAATGGTAGGTTGATCTTTTAGTACCTTGAGAATTCTCCATACTTCTTTCCAAAAAGGTTGTGTTAGTTTGCAATCCCACCAGCAGTGTAGAAGTGTTCCCCTTCTCTCCACATCCATTCCAACATTTGCAGTTTGGGGATTATGTGGTTGATTTTTATACTGTATTAAATCTGCTTCACTCCCCATGAGCATTATCAGACCTCTTTTGTGTTGTTGTGATTTTCGATCCGTTTGTATCTTTCTGGGTAATAATGTAAAGAATCAGGGAAGTCCTTTTAGGGCTTACTTAAAAAAAGATATTTTTAGGGCAGTGCCTGTGGCTCAAAGGAGTAGGGTGCCGGCCCCAGATGCCAGAGGTGGCGGGTTCAAACCCAGCCCCGTCCAAACACTGCCAAACAATATATATATATATTTTTTAAACCAGAAGTCTGTAGATTATTTTGGCTTTGTTTTTAGTTGTTTAATGTATCTTGAAACATGTGCAGACACCAAGATATTTTATTCCTTTATTTTCTTTGGTGGTAAACAACGCTCTTTAGCAAGCATTATTATTATTAAGCAATATTTCAACCATTAAGAAAAAAATGTGATTTCCTCCTAAAATAGAATTAGATATCAGCCTCTTAGAAAGTAAAGGCCAATAAGTATCCTTGAAAGTAATTGAGTCATAGTATATTACTCCCTTTCAATGTGGAGGGAGGTGGGGATAGGGGCCCAGGAAGGCAGCCGTGAGATTCTTTTACCAAAGGGTCTTCATCTTGATTACTGATTGGAATTTAAAATATACCCTCTTAATAATTACAGAGTTCAAGTACTACTGCCATATGTGCTATTGTCCACACTTGGAACATGCTGACTAAAGACACAATTGTGCATTCCTGGCACAACCTCTATCCTGTTACCATGTTTAGTGATGATGATGAGAACAAGGTAGGGATTTTGAAGGATTTTATATGTCAAGTAAGAAAAAAAATCTGACCTTTTTACATATGCAAAAAAAAATACCTTCAGAGATTATTAGTGAGCTGGAAGAAGCAGATATCAAAGAATTTTTTAACATCAATAATGAGGCTCCAGTTCATTCATTGATTGATGGTAAAATAGCTGAAATGGTTCTGAATCAAGGCGAACATAGTGATGATGAAGAGGATATGGTTGGCAGTGCCTGTGGCTCAGTGAGTAGGGTGCCAGCACCATATACCGAGGGTGGTGGGTTTGAACCTGGTTCCAGCCAAACTGCAACAACAACAGAAAGTAAATAAATAAAAGTCTTAAAGAAAAAAAGAAGATGATGATGATGATATTGTTAACGCTGCAGAAGAAGTGCTTAGAGAATTAGAGAACACCTGGTGAAAATGATGAGCTTATTGACTGACTAGAGCACCGTGCATTTATAACCGAACAAGAAATCATGTCAATTTATGCGATCAAAAAGAGACTTCTAAGAGAAAAACCATTGCTACCTAGGCAGATGGCTCTGGAGAAAACATTTAAAAAGCTCCCCAGCAGCATGCCTCCTCATTCCTAGGGAAGCCACTTCCTGGTACCTCAACTGCTTCTGATGTTTCTTCTTACCTAAAAACAAACAAACAAACAAAACACAGTGTACAAAACCTTTTAATCAAACACAGTATCATAGGTGAAGGCTGAAAGTCTGACATTGTTTGTTGTAAACCTTGTAGAATACCACGGGTATTCTGGTGATGCTGCTGTGCTGCTTAGCTTCCCTAAACATGTTATTTTTCACTATATTAATAGTACGTCTTTTCACTGTTAAATGCTCATGCATGAATAAGTGTAAGAAAGTGATTGCTTCCTGGTAGCATCAAAAATAGAGTTGGGAGGGATGGTGATGTCAACCCACAGAAATTCTACGTGGGTGGCTGAGATCATGATGGTTTTGCTTTCCACGGGCTCAGTGTACACAAACATCATTTTATGCATGAAATTATTAAATTATTAAAAATATATGAAATTACCTTCAGTTTATGTATATAAAGTATATATAAAACATAAATGAATTTTGTGTTCAGGCTTGGATTCCTACCTCCAAAATATCTCATTATGTATATGCAGATATTGCAAAATTCAAAAAATTCTGAAATCTGAAACACTGTGGTCCCAGCATTTTAGATAAGGGATTCTCAACCTGTAGCTTATTTTAGAAACAGGACACAGTTCCAAAATAACTAAATAAATATGAAAACAGGCATCTTAAGGATATTGTTCTTAAATCAGGAATGTAAAAAAGAATCATCTATAGAAACTTAAAAATATACCTGGTATCAGGAATCATAAGTTCTTGTTGGACAATTGTGGATGGGCACCAGGACCTATATTTTGTTTTACATCAGCTTTATTACTGTAATTCAAGCTACCAAGTGGATTCTAGCATGTATATCTGGCTGTTGCTTTAGGCCATGATTTTATAACTTACTTGAGTAAAACCCCAGAGTTTTAAATATAATACTTTACTGGGTATTTTTCCATTGCTCATTCATGTTCAATATCAACTCTTTCCATCCTGTTCTATGATGGAGGAGGGAGCTGATCTCTCCCGGAGTGCTTATTCCGTTGCTCCTTCCCTGAAAACTTCTAAATTCCCTGCGATATGCCAAGGTCTCCCTCCTCCAGGTCTAGGGATTTTAATGGCTCTTGGCTCTTTCTAGCTCAGGATAATATATGCTATTTCTAGCCTTAGGGCAATTCATTTTCTCAAATTTAGTTAATACCTTGTATAATGGTTAATTTTTTGTCTACTGAGCAATGGTGTACTGCATATTTGTTCCAACATTGTTCTGGATGTGTCTATGAGGGTGATTCTATGTGACATTAACATTTGAACTGGTGTACTAAGTAGAACAGATGGCTCTCCTTAACATGGGTAGCCTTCCCATCAGTTGAAGTCTTGAATAGAATAAAAAGGCTGAACAATAGGAAACTCTCCTGACCACTCGAGCTGGGACATTGGTCACCTCCTTGCCTTCAGACTCACACTTAAACATCAGCTCTTCCTGGTTCTTGAATCTACTGCCTATGGACTTAACACCACTGGCTTTCTTGCTTTTCAGATTTCTGGTCTTAGACTGGAATTACAAATAGACTCCCCTGGGTCTCCAGCTTGCTGAGTGTAGATCTTGGGACTTGTCAGCCAATTCCATCTAATAAATCTCATATATATTATATGTTATATGAAATTTGTTCAGGTTGTACATACAAGGTGTATATAAAACATAAATTAATTTTGTTGGTTACGTTTCTCTAGAGAACCTTGACTAATACATCTTATAAATAGGCCCTTTATTAAATTCCCTTCAATTATTACATTTGATGTGCTATGTAAGGACCCTGCCTGATACAAATACCAATTCTAAGGAGCGGTGATAACTATCATTTATTTCAAAATTTTTATTTTGACTCTATTTCATAAAAAAATTTTCAGTAAACCTGTAATTGATATCATTAACTTTACAAGATGATTTCTGTTTCTGTGCCAAAAAAAATATTGAGTTTTATAGGAATTTTTAGAACCATGGATTTCCTTCAAGAGAGAAATAAAACTTTTAAAAATGAAAATTAGCTCCTTTCTGAAAGCATTTTGCCTTTTTTAAAATTTCATTTTTTAAAAAATTTTGCCTTTTAAATAAGTTCTCAATGTAAGAATGAATTTGCTTTTATGTCATTTATTTTAATTTGTTTGTTTTCAGCTCTTCCAATGCACTGGTATGTGTGGGTCTTAGTAAAAATAGCTTCATTCCAGTAGTGAGAGTGTCCAATTGTTTTAATTTCCTTTATCACAGCTGTTAAGCTGCTCTTTCATCTTTGCAGTGGATCAATTTTTGTTGCATTTGAAATCCCTAAGAATGAATTTTAGTTAGTTCATAAAGAGACTATTGACCTTGGAACATGCTGGTGCTGATTAAATGGGAAGGAGAGGGGAGAAAGACTGGGCACTCCAGCGAGGGCTCCAGTGTCTAGAGTTGTTGATCTCCTTGGGAAAAAACCTCAATTGCCACCTGGGACTGTTGTTAAATACTCAGTTTATTACTCTTTCTGGTTGAATTGTAGTGGGTTCAGTGCTATCCAATATAAATCCCCATTTTTTTCTTGATTCTATTCCAGAGTGGCAAAGTTATTTCAAGTGGTAAAGGTGAGCACAGTTCTCTAATGAGCCCAGATGAGGTCTGCAACCAGGGATTGTTCTCCACTGGTCCTTTGTGTTATTGAGCAGAGTCATTCTGTCTCTTTGGGTTTACATAAAGCCTAAGATTTCTACTCCAAAATGTATATGCAAAAATATGAATAGACTATGGATATTAGAAAAGGAAGGGATTTATTACCTAACTTGAAGGTCTCATGCTAGGAGACATAGGTGGACATTGGGGGGTCTGTGAATCCCTGAAATTAAATTCAAAATTGCATTTACAAACTGGGGGTATGGTTGGAAAATCAAATCCAGAAAAAGCAACTTGTTTGTTGGTTTGCTTCACAGATAGTTTTTGAATTCCCATCTTCAAAACAGGAATTAAAGGATCTCCTGGGCAAGAAAAGGTAGTATAGGGGGACACATAGACATCCTTGAAGAATGAGTGATGTTGTCTAGCCCATATGGAGTCCAAAGAATGGTGAGAAATTGGTCAATCTGTTTCCTATTCAGAAAGGATGGGTCTCTCTCTTAGGCATTTGGGGCACATCATGTGGGCATATGTTGTCAACAGGGATAACCTCACTTATGTTCTCTTTGCTTTTCCTTATTGTCTTTAGTCCTTTTAACCTCTTACTCCAGAGTTCTTGCTCTTTGTGTATTTTGGCATTTCTTCTAGTTTGCAGTTATTCTTTTCTTTTTCTAGTTCTCTGTTGGAGAAGGAAGGGGAAACTTTAGTTTTTATGTGTAGAGGAGTATCACAGGAAAAACATTAGAAAGCTTGGACTTTGGATGAAATATCTATAAACAGTCAGGCACTGAGCTTCCTTATCAGCTTGGTCTCGAAAGGTGCCAAACTTTAGGAACTAGCAAGAAAACATGAGAGCTGTAATCCACCTTCTCAAACTTTGTCATTTTAGTACTATTTTTAAGATGCACTGATGACTCTAATGCCATACGTAAAAAGAAGATTTAAAAAAAATCTCTCAAGGAAGATGAAATATGGATTAAAGTTAGGGTTCTGGTTAACAGTAGACTTAGTGTTTTTCCTAATAAGGTCTAAGTCAGAACCCTTTCCTTCTGCCCCAATTAGGGAGTGTACATTTTGGAACAGGATTTTTCTTAAGAAAGATAACTATAAGTGATAATTATAAATGATTAGCATTCCAATATTGAATCCATAATGGAAAAGCAAGAATGTAATCTTTTGTTTTGAGAACAGGTGCCACACAGTGCTTTGTAAGTGGGAGGGAAAGAGGAAGAGAATTTCTTCTTTTTGTTTTGTTTTTCTGTCTTTAATTACCATGGAGACAATTTGAAATTTATAAAGATGTTTATTTGTTTTCCTTCCATGACACATATTTTTATGTTTTTAATACACACATAGAATCATAATTATGAGCCTACATAAAACGAGATTTGAAGAGGTTATAATTGTGAAGGCTTCTTAATATGTGTAATGTCCCTTAATTCATTGATCTGATTAATCATGCATCTATAATTATTCCTAAGGGTAGTTCATGTCCCCATAACTACTTTTAGTGCTACTTAATTCCACAATGAAGAACATTTTTTTCGTAGACTGTTGCTTCCATTGTGACCTCTTTTGGGTGATAAATCAGAATTCCTAAGCTAAAGATCGTGTTTACTTTTTTACTGGCTGAATAGTATTCCATGTTATATCACAGCTTGTTCATCCATTTCGGGGTCGGTGGGCATTTAGGCTATTTCCACATTTTGGCGATTGTAAATTGAGCTGTAATAAACATTCTGGTGCAAGTGTCCTTATGGTAAAAGGATTTTTTTTTCCTTTTGTATTAACCCAGATGGAAGTGGAACACATTGTTCTTAGTAAAGCATCACCAAGAATGGAGAAGCAAGAATCCTATGTATTCAATTCTGATATGAGGACAATAATGACCTAGTGCATGGTGGGGGTGAGGGAAGGGGAAAGTAGAGAGAGGGAAGGAGGGAGGTGTGTGTGTGTGAGACACGCATTTTGGGGTGGGACACAATTATAAGAGGGACTTTACCTAACAAATGCAATCAATTTGTACCCTCAATGAATTCCCAACAATTAAAAAAAAAAAAATAGAAGACTGTGTTTACTTACTTGCCTGGTGCTTTCTATCAGTGAACCAGTTGTCTAAAGTGCATTTGGAGCTTTCCATGCTACCTTACTTCTGTTTGTTGGTGCACAAGGCAAGTATGTCAAGACTGACTAGATATATTTTTCCCATGCATGTTGTTCAACTTAGCGAATTAGTAGTCAAGTGGTGCAGGCTAGTCCCAGAAAGCAAACTTGCTCTGGATAGAACTGAACAGTCCACATGCATCACTGTAGCAGTGTCCAAAATGCTGATTCTTCCAATTACTTCCAGGAAATACACACCCATCACAGCACACCTCAGTTATGCAATTACAGAAGACCATCAGAATGTGAGCTAGGGATCAGTCATAGGATGACTGAAACAAGTAAGTTTCTTATATGCTCCATATGCATCTACCTCTAACTCTTTAACTATAGATACACCTTTTCCTGGAGTCTAAGAAGGGGAGAAAGGCTTAGGCCATGGACTAGTGACCTGAGAGGGATACCTTTGGTTCTGAGAGCATTGCTGGCAGACACTTTTGGTTCCAAGGTGGTTTCCTGATTTTCTTAAGACCTCTACACTTAGTTTCCTTTCCTTTCTCTTTCCTTTTTCCTTTTTTCTCTTTCCCCTTGCTCCTTCCTCCTTCCTCCCTCCTCCCTTCTCCTTCCTTCCTTTCTTTCCTCTTCCTTCCTTCTTTCTTTTTCTTTCTCTCTCTCTTTCTTTCCAGTGTTTACCATATTGCGGATTATAATTATATATCTTATCTATAGCTGTATACCTCAAATTTATATAATATCATTTTCCTTATAAAATAGGAGACTTAAACCAATATGTTTCCATTTACTGTCTTTGTATTGTTTTGTCATGTATGTTACTGCTGTGTGTTGCAACACTATGATCTGTTATTATACTTGGTTTTAAAGAGTCAATTGACTTTTAAAGACTTTTTTTTTTTTTTCCTGAGACAGAGCCTTAGGCTGTCACCCTAGATAGAGTGCTGTGGCATCACAGCTCACAGCAACCTCCAATTCCTGGGCTCAAGCAAGTCTCTTGCCCCAGCCTCCCAAGTAGCTGGGACTACAGGCACCCACCACAATGCCTGGCCATTTTTTGGTTGCAGCCGTCATTGTTGTTTGGTGGGCCCGGGCTGGATTCGAACCCGCCAGCTCAGGTGTACGTGGCTGGCGCCTTAGCCCGTTGAGCCATAGGCGCCGAGCCTTAAAGATTTTTTTTAAAAGAAATAAAACTAGTCCTTTTATGCTTCCTTAGATATTGACCATTTCACTGCTCTTAATTCGTTTCTATAGATTTAAATTTGTGTCTGATTTTATTTTGCCTTTACCTGAAGAACTTCCTTTACCATTTTTTCATAGTGTGGAGTTATGGAAAACAAAGTCTCTTAAGCTTTTATTTGAAAATAATTTTATATTGCCTTTATTTTTGAAACAGTTTCCCCTGCATATGGAATTTAAGATTGATAATTCTTTTCTTTTAGCACTTTAAAGATAATGTTCCATTGTTTTGTGGCCTCCATACTATCTGAGGAGAAGTCAGTTTTATTACAGTTACTATCTCCCCATACTTAATATGCCCCTTTCCCTTGGCTTCTTTTAAACTTTTTATTTATGTGTATTTTTTATCAGTTTGATTATGATATGCCTAAGTATAACTTGTTTTGTGGTTATCCTGTTTGAGCTTTCTGGATCAGTGGGATGCTGCTTTTGAGCAATTTTGGAAAAATTTCAGGCAACATTTCTTGTAAGTATTGTTTTTTTATTCCTTATTACCTTTCCCTTTTCTTTCTGGGATTACAATAACACATATATTAGACAACTTTACAGTATTCCCCTTGTCGCTGAATGCCTTTCATTTTTTCCCTACTGTGCTTAGATTTGTAACTTTTCTATTGACTTATCTTCAATCTGTTCTCTTCTGTGTCCAATCTGCTGTTAATATCCTCCAAAAATATTTCAGTTGTTGTAATGTTTAGTTTTAGAATTTCTGTTTGAAGGGGATAATTGCTTGGGGATGGGAGGGTAGACGGGACTTATTTCTCGTACGATTTTACAAAGTTAATTTTATAAACTAGCATTAAGTAATGTGAAGTCCAGCTCCCTTGCTAAAAATAACTAGAGGTAACTATTGTGT